>JANHFK010007254.1:367113-384500 GCA_036250565.1 Sibynophis collaris | reverse complement strand
AGTGACAGGGAGCCACAGCAGAGGGGTGAAAGAGCCACATGCGGCTCCAGAGCCGCAGTTTGCTGACCCCTGCTTTAGATCAATGTGTCATATAGCTTTTTCTGAGCCATTAATTACATTTCAGCTTTAAGTGGGGTGTTGGACTCTACATTCCAAGGCATATTAAAGAAAATAACTAAAACGAGACTTTGGTGATAGATTTCATGATTTCTGATAGCCATCACACTAAACATTACAGAATTATTCACCGACATAACATAGCTTTTGTTATGCAGAAACCATACAGAAATCCAGCCAGGAATAACTAGTCATAACAACAAAAAATTTGATAAGCACGTTACGGGCAGGGCATTCCAATTTTTTTGCTTAATATGTTGAAATTAAAACTAAGGATTTGAAGAGCTGTGGTTCTAAAGAATCTTAGCTGCAACTAAACAAACTGGCTGGCCTTTCATATATGTTTGAGGTGTCTTCACCATAAATTAGATCTTATTTTATTCTTTCTTGGTTAGAATGCACAGAATAGAAACCAATCAATAGCTATTTGATAACATTCTTAATGATTACTTATGGATAAGCAAATCAAAGTAATTCAGTCAGAATACTCCTTAATGAAAATCAACTGAATTAACTTCACATCCTAATATTTTTTTGTTGCTAAAATATTTAAAAAACAAACTTATTTTTTGATATAAGTGTATTTGTACTGTTTAAATACCCTCCTTTAAGAAGCCCAGCTGCAATAACATATTTTGCTATTAAGACATATTGCTTTGTTAAATAAGGAAAAATACCATGGAAGTTTATCTAAGTATCGGTGGTGAGAGAAAACCTGTGAATCATCCAAAACTATTCATGATCCTACATACTATAACTTACATTATGATCAGAGCTTCATCCAAAGAGATTTTTCTTAAACAAACATCATCCAAAACCCTTTATTGTTTCGTATCTTTATTCATTGAACTTAGATTCTGCAGTAATCTACTGAGACAGCTAGTGGTTAACAAAAGAACACACTCAATATCAAAGTATTCACAGTAACCATAGTTTAAATTAGGAAAAAGTAACGACAACATTAGATAACAACCAATTACTGGCAAACACACTCTTAAAATCCATTAATATTCAAAATTAGATGCAATCCTCAGTGAACTAATGCTCTTTGGAGGAGCTTTTTTTTTTTTAGCACCAACTGAAATGAAACCAAAGAAAGAAGCAGGATCTCAATAAGCACTTTGAATTGTATCTGAAAGTTTAGAGTTAGCTAATACAATATTTGAGGCAAGAAGACTGAATCCAGAAGAGTTCCGAGATGAAATGAACACCAAGTTGACCTCTTTTTCTTTCTACAGAACTGACTGGGTGACTATCTAAAAAAGTAATGAAACCAGTGAACACTGCTTCCAACCTCCAACCCTTGCAGATAGTAAGGTCTATTGTGTTTGATGGTATCCACTGGGAGTACGAGGGGCATATTTCCCCAACTGAATCCCTACAAATATAATCCACTAGAGTAAACAGTTGTCACCTCTATCCCAAGCTCAGGTCTGAACTCTGATGAAAATGGGTCCAGATAATCTGCTTCTTCATGGGAACAATGTAGTTGTCTTCTGATCATTATGTCACAGTAACCTTGTTCCAGAAGGGAAACAATATTATTGCCCAAAACAACTGGATTCATAGTGGGCTTCTTCATCCACAGGGGAAGGCCACCAGAACTTCTTTCAAGGCTGTAGTATCATACTCTCTCAAAGTATGGTGTTGATGAGTTCCCAGATTGAACTGAGCATATACCCCCATCAGCTCCGCTAAAAGTACTAGGAAAGGCATGGATGAAGCCTGTGAAGAACAGAACTCATTCTAGAGAGCACCCTATTTCTATTTCACTGAGGTTCACTAATCAAAAGACATAACTGGAAGATATAGGCAGACATTACCACAGTCACATCAGTCTGCCCATGAAGTCATCTCTGGAAAACCCGAGTGATATGATCAGCAAAATCCTGGGCAAAGTGGTCACGATGGCCAAGCAGATCTACATGTTGTTCCTTTGATAAAATGGAATTTCCCATTCATATTAAGTAAGCTGAAAAATATCCTGCTCATTCAATGAAAAGAATTGAAGGAACTTTGACCCCTTTGTTCCCACCGTGTAGGACTGAATTTGGTTTGTACTTGTGCCTAGTCAGGTTCATTTCATACCAGTGCACCAGGGATTTTTACTGCCATTTTGTCCTGGAGCCCCTACGTAAAGGTGTCTTCCAAAATCAGCTAATAGAAAAAGACTGGTTGAGAGCAATTAAAAGTGCCAAGCAAACTTATTACTGCTAGTGGCCAAACCAGATGAAATTGCTCAGCAGATGACTGAGAGGCTGAGCAAGCATTTGCTAAAAACACTTGGATCCATTAGACATCAGAGAGTATCTGAATGAGATCTTTCATCTTAAAGAGGTGGGTTGTAATCGATTGGACCAGGAAATAATATGACTATGGAAAGGGTTGATACCCTCCATATGCCTTTCATGAAACTTCTACAAGGGAAATACGAAGTCTAATGTGTGTATTCCTAGGTGTGACAAACCTGAGACTGACCAATTGGTCTTTATGTAAGTCATGAATTCCTGAGCTCTCCTAGCCAATAGTGTATATAGACTGAAACCTCCCAGCATGACAGGTGAGCAAAACCCAACACCAACTCAGACCCCAAGCCCAGAAAGGCTGGTAGAAACACTGTTGGGCAGGATGGTTACACCAGTAAGTTGCTTCCTGCCTTGCCCTAAGGGCACAAGCATTCATACTCCATTATTTCAGAAGCAAAATCCCTAGTCAAGCTGAATGTCTTTAAAGATCAAAAGCATTCCCACCCCAGCCTCATTTGATCTTTACTTTGAGGCTTTGAAACTAAGAAGGGCAAATGTCTGAGAATATTTCTACTTCTGCCCATCCAAGATTTGCCAATGGGTATCGTGTCTGTCTATTTGTCCACGAAATGCTCAGAAAATGATCAAAATCTATAGCAAATGAATCTGTTTGTGATCGGCAATTTAAGACCAAGGTCACTAGAGTGAAAATGAGATTATCAATGAAATGGTTTCCTTTATTCTGAAATGGACTGTAGGGTGCTCCTCTCAACTCTATCTCAATCTAACACAAACAAGAACTAACTGGCTTCCCTTGTATTCCTGTAGCTCTAGGCCTTTTCCATCAAGAACCCATCATGACTTCCTCCCAACTTCCCCGCCCACCAGCCAAATGGTCAGCTAGCAGAGTCACTCAAGCACTCTCTATTACAATCAAATCCCTCCTATACAACCAGTAAGATTTTCATAGCAATGGGCCACTCTTTCTCTGTTGCCCTAAAACCAGTCCTCACCCCCATCTTTCTCACTGAAAATGGTCCTCTCGCTTTGCCTGACCCCAAAGTGGTTGACCACAAATAGTCCTGCAGCTGGAATCTCTTCTGGATTTTCTGACCCCTCTGAGTCAGTAACATTGGTGACCCCTAACATCACTGGAGCCTCTCAGTTTAATCTATGATAGAATGGTTTGCAACTGGCTGGTTTTATACCTCAGCTGGGTATAAAAAGGAATAGATTGCAAAAAGAAATGGGTTGAGCTACTGCCAAGCAGATATGTAGGACTGGTCAAGAGGAACCAGAAACATTTATTTGAAGTTACTAATGGTAAATGAGACGTAATAAATTATTAGATCTAAAGCTTCACATACCATCCCCAACAAAAAGTGAATGGTCCAAAAAGCACGACACGACAGAGATTTGAGTATTATTTTACCAGAACCTCTTTATCTACTAATAGAGATTAGATGAAACTCAAACCACTTATAGGCCACAATATTGCAGGGTTATGGATACTTTCAAAGGTTCCACAAACTTTCAACAGATTCACAAACTTTCACCACTGTATTCTGCCATTAATTGAGGGAATATAGAACCCTGAAACATCAAAAACAAGCACAAGTATGACAGACTAAATCTCTTCAGTGGAACTCCTGGCAAACTGTCATCTATGGCTTCCATCGATAAGATTCACATAGCTATTTCGGACTATAGAACTGAGCACTGAATTGAGTTATTCCACATCCAGCAATGTGAGTAACATTTAACATTAGACTTATTTGAACTTTAGATACCATTTTAAGAGGCTCAGCCTCACTTTTTGATATACCTGTACAATGTTTAGTATCTATATTGGCAAAAATATGTAAACTGTGTTTTGAAAACAAAAATTGTGGGAACTTATATCCATTAATTCCAAAATATCTGTATGTAGATGAAAAAATAAATGAACTAAAAAGTCTGGCTTGCCTTAGCCCAAGCCAGACTTTCAGCTCGTTGGAATGAAAACTATCAACTTCCATTTGACAAGGTCTCAGGAGGTCTTTCATTTACCATCTACTTAATTCTTCTAAGTAGGAATGCCAGGGAGAGAATTTCGGAACTTCAAAGCCTTGGTCCACCCCCAAAGAAAACCTCTGAATTTTGATCCATGAAAAAGCAATTATTTCCTCCCATCAGAAAAATGTTTATATACAACAAATTGCAGTTGACACACTTCTGGCAATGCTTTTCACAGCTGCATTAACTCTAAAAAAACCTTTCTGATGCAGATTTGAGCACACGCGTTGCTTTTTCCCCCTTCAAAATAACATTATAAAACTGTTAAAGGAGAGAAAAAAGATAGATTTATTAGGAAGGCTTTCAAAATTACAGTAGTTTGACCTGTCTCTATTAACTGAAGTTAGTAATGTTATTCAACAGATATCTTGTCCTGAAGTACTACTTATCCGTCCATTTGTTGTACCGCGTTTTATATATATTTAAAGCCTGCAACTTAAAAATAAAAGTACCGTCACATTTGTTTCTGCCACAGAAAGAAAGGGGGATGCAGTCTTTTTTGGTGAGAAAATTCAGACTTTTGCCACACGCCTTTTCACATTAATCCACCCATTCTTCTTTAAAAAGCCAGAAAAAGATTCCACAATTCCTTGCTTTCAAAAGGTGAAGCCTATTATCAAAGAAAATACCACATACTTAAAGATCTGATCTAAGTTCGTAAATTCCATGTCTTTTGAAAATCAGCGTACTGTGGGAGCAAACACACAAGCTCCTTTGTCTACAAATGAATGAAGTCTTCAAAAGAACCTACTTTATTTTGCAAAAGGAAATTTCCATAGGATTCAGAGTTGCAAAGTACAGCTAGTCCTCGACTTATGACTACAATTGAACCGAGAATTTATGTTGCTAATTCAGAAATTTGTTAAGAGAGTTTTACCTCATTTTATGACTTTTCTTGCTGCATTTGTTACGTGAATTACGGCAGTTGTTAAATTAGTAACACAGTTGTTAAGTGAATCTTGCTTCCCCATTGACTTCCCCATTGTCAGAAAAACACAAAATATGACCACATGACCCCCGGGACACTGCAACTGTCATAAATATGAACCAGTTGTCAAGCATCCAAATGTAAATCACATGACTGTCGCAGCATCCCCATGGTCAGAAGTGTGAGGAAAGGTAATGTCACTTATCAGTGCTATTGTAACTTTGAATGGTCACTAAATGCACTAAATTGTAAGTTGAGGACTATCTAAACTGGCAACTCATCATCATCAGTGTCAAGACCACATCCCTAATGTCCAAGTGAAGAGATGTGCTTTCAAAGTATTAAAATAGCAGAGTAAAGCCATGAACTACTAATATCTAGCCCTTCCTCCCTCCCACACCCCAGTTTTACATTGTACCCAGTGAAAGATTCAAAAGTGACGTGGTAATTTCCCTAATTTTCTTAAGAATTAAATTACTCCATAAATACAATATTAGAAGACTTCTGAACTCTGGAAGAGCTCAATTATAACTAATAGCAGTAAGTCCAGCTCTATCATGAACTGCTTTGTTCCAATTTACAATCTTTCCTTTTATATTCCAGCACACAAACACATATGAACTTCATAAATAGTGCATACATTGACATTTTAATACCAAAGAGTTTTCTTTGAGTGAGGGAACTGGGGACTAGAAAATGACCTGTACATATACCCAAATATTTTAAACACCTATAATTTGTTAAACTCCAAACCTCTCTATTCCCTTCCCCATTTAAAACCATTTTCCACACTTATCAGAAAGCCGATAAAACCACCTCATCGTTAATACTTCTGTTAACCTTAAGGAAACAAATAATTTAAGCTCAGTGGCTTCATACTCCCCTAAAACAAGCATCCCCCTCAAATAACTACCATGTTTTGCCTCCAGTTCTTCTGACACTACCCAATGAAAATCAGACAGTTTGAGTGACAAGAAGCACTGAAATTATTTCCCTTACAATTTATTTACAAACTTCCCATCAGCACTGGTGACCCTGATGTTGTAAATGAACTGACAGCTTCTGTATCATCATTATAGCACCTGACTGGCACCTCAATCAGAATATCATTAATCCCAGGAGACATGATCCAAAGAGAAACCAAGTGTCAGAGAAATAAACAAAAAACTGACACACATTTAACTTAGGTAGTTGGTCCAGGAAGGGAATGGATTCAACATTGTTGTTGGCTTTGAGGTGTCCCAAGGAGTTACATAATCTGTGTAGTAGAACAGAAGTTGCGTGAGAGTGCCAATTCTGCTTCTTCTAGCTTCACCACAAAACTGTCAGTCGTACAATTTCAACAGATGAGAAGTCAATGGAAAAGATGGAATTCCATCAGGAAAAGAATAGGGAAGAGCTGGCATGGAATGGTAGAGGGGGCAATTAGGGGGAGTCAGTCAATAGGGGCTCATTTTGCACTGGGTGGTTTATAGGGCTCCAGTAGAAGACTTGAAAAGGTATTGACTTTATCAGCTCCTCGCACTTCATGGGGTAAAAGTGGCAACTTTACAATATGAAAGTCTTCATAAAGGTCTTCCATCTGGATAAAAGGAAAAAAAATGGAACAGTCAAACAATCCTAAAAACCTAAGAATCAGGATTAAGAATTACGGCATTTTCTATTTCAATTTATCCTGCTAGGTTAGAAAGTGTTATTGTGTTTATTCTTTATAATCCTTCTTGTACCATCTTAATTTAATGGTAGATTTAAATTCTAAATATAATTTGCATTTCAATACATTAAGTATGCTAAATTTGAGGTTTGCTACATTTTTTTATAGCAGATCAAACTTTTTTTGTGCAAATTATTCTTTGGAACTAAAGTTGTATCTTAGTGCAATTTCACTTATACAACTAACTCATAGATGATCCTTTGTATTATTACTATCTGTTCACAACAATGTGAAGTCACAGCTGCTACTTGTTTTGTTGGTTAGGCTTTCATACACACTGAGTTCTTCCCAAGAACCTAGGATATCGTAAGTATCAGTGCAATCTATATGTGGATCCAAACAGTGTGGCCTTTTAGAATTGACTGATGGAAATTCTGCCAATGCACAACTTTCCTAAGTGCTGTCCAATATGTTTTGGTATGTCATCCACTGGGCCATACTACTGGGGCTACCACAGCCATTTTATGTGTGTTTTTTTGTGATTTTCTCCAATTCTTTCTGTTCTACTAACCCCAGGCATTGTCAAATCAGTTATTAGATCAGCCAGAAGTTTAGATGATTATTATTATACCCTCCAGAGTAACACTGGGCTTTAAATGCTGGGCTCAAGGAAATTCTATCTGAGATCAGTCATCCTCAGAGCAAGATTTAGTGAATTAAGAGTCATATGAAATCATATAAAAAGGGAGGAAATTATGAGAGAAAATATAAAATTAGAGAAACACTTGAAAGGAAAGTGGTCTGGGACTAAAAAAGAAATAGAAAACATTCTTTGAAAGCTATGAAGAAATTAAAGAATAAAAGGGGAAAATTACAGAATCCTGGCGCTAAGTTTAGAAAGACAGACAGAAAGGTTGAGAACTTTAAAAGAAAAAAACAAAAGCGAAGGCAAGGAAGATTTTAAAAAAGGAAACAGCAGAAAAAAATAGAAATAGATGAGCAGTGTGATAAATATAGGCAACTTGACCCTAACTTATTATTTAAATATGACAAAAAACTACCATCCAAATTAATTATTATATACATCTTTTATATTATCTAAAATATTTATAATTATAAGGGGTTACAGAAAAGAAAAATCTGCACACCCCACAGGCATAAAAACAAGACAAGATCATGACATCCTAAAGAACAGCATATCCAGAAAAACAGCTGAAACATTTTAAGTGCTAAGGAGTAATGGACAACTGGATTTTATATACCTTCAGAAAGCCTAAACATTCACTGTGAAACAAATGCTGAGAATATTCTAAAGCACAATATTTAAGCCTTAAAGGCTGAAATAGAATCACTAACTTCTGGCTATTCAATCTTTCCTAATATAAAGCAAACTCCTGTTATACAGATCAGGCCTGCACAACTTGTAGTGGGAAAGGGCTACACTGACATATTAAAAATCACTGCAGGCTGCACAGAGATACCTGGAGTTGCACAGCTGGCCAAGCAGCAGCAGCACTAGAACTGGTGCTGGCCTAGAAAAACTGAGGTGCTTGGTAATGTCTTTTGGAACAGAGACAGCAAATTTATTATCACATAAGAATGCATGGAAGACTATGCAGGCCTAATATGGATTGATATGTTCCCAGATTATCAGGGAATCTGCAGTGCTTCTAATCATACCTGGTCAAGGTATTTAGACTGGATTTTATGCCGAGCCTCACACATCTTGCAAGGCTTGTCAGGGTCAGGAAAGACCAATTGATTGACTATGATATTATGGGTGTCAATTTTGCATTTGGCCAACTCCTGGATAAGCCGTTCGGTTTCATACAGTGATAGGAACTCCGCAATGCAAACACAGATGAAAGTGGTTTGTTCCTGTAACACAGACAAGATAGAATTAGTTCAATGATGTGAACAGAAGTGCATAGTATAGTTTTGTTTCATTCGCTCTCCCCAGAACCCATCATCAATGCAGCTGCCGCTTTCTCCATTCCCTCTCATGTCTTGTCATGTTTAAGAAAACAAGAGTTAGTGCCAGAAATCAAATCTGAAGAACAGAAACAGAACAGAAATACCTTAAACTTAAGTACCTTAAGTTTTATTGAACTTTGAATAAACATAGGAAAAACTAATGCAAAAGAAAAGAAAAAAGAAAAATTCAGAAGGTGCAGAAGAAAAACAAAATTATAAAAAAATACGAATAAAAAGCTTTTCTCCCCGTAGCCTAATTATCATCTTTTCAGTATTGTTTCAGCAAAAAGTACATTAGGAGTTGTGAGAAATATTGAACAAGTAATTTATCCCTAATAAAATGGTCCAACTTTATAGTTCTTTTTGCTCTTCACAATCTTAATGTTTAAGTCATTCCAATGGCATCGTAGGATTTGATCTTTCATCAATCTCCTGATATTTAAGATATTTAATTTGCCTAGTCCTTTACTTCCCTCTAGTGTCCATTTGGAACCTCAGTTGCAAGCCTCAGTTCTTAATATTTCAGTTCAATTTCAGTCATTTTCTACTATTATTATTTAATTATATATTTGTTTTTCAAATCTTAAAGCAAAATTAACCAATATCTCAAATATCTTTAGTCTTCCCTTCCAGCAATCATGAAGCCAAGCCACAAAATTTGTATAACGTACAATCTCAGAAAATGTCTGGAAAAGACAGCTTTTGGGTTCTTTTGTTAGTCATTTTTGACCAATCTCTAATAACCCATTTTTTTAAAAATCCTGCTTGAGGATTCTTGTTGGCAACACATCAAATTGATATTTTAATTGGAATATTCTGTTTTCAAGCTTGTTCAGCTACAATCCGGAGAGATCAAATAAATGATACATGAAAAACAGATTAACTGAATTTACTTGTAAATGCTAATTAATGTTTCTCCCAATTATTAGAGGGATGGGGAGGGAGCATGTATAACACTTTTTTGAAAAGCAGAGTGGGACTGTAACCATATAAACTAGCTTTGATGGCCAAGAACCAGTACTTTTGCTCAATTTGTATGCTCTACAACCCAAATGCATTCTATGCATGATTTTTATAACTTTTATAGAGAAAATGGTGCAGAAAATAAAAATAATAATTAAAGAGACTTCCACCCTTCTTCACAGAATTACAAACTCTATCCCTCCTCCCTCAACATTACAATAATCCCTTCAACCTGTTCTTCAATCAAATCCAGAGATCACTATTTCCTTTTTTCTATTTTCAGCAAAAAGTCTATAACTTTCCAATCTTTACATTTTATACGTGAATAAACTTTACTCCAGTCCTATATACCTTAATGACACCAGTTATAACTGATGCCATGTAATTTTACCTATATTATTTACATGGAACTGTGCCTGAAAACTACTCAAAAACCTCTTCCTTGTCAGCTGGCATGTCCCTCCTGCATGAATTCAATAACATGGTAACAACATATGATAGTAGTGGTGCTGTCCATGTGTGGAATTAAGAAAAGATTGGACAGTCATTTGTCTGGAATGGTATAGAGCAGGGGTGTCAAACTCGCAGCCCATGGGCCGGATGCGTCACACGCTGGCCACTCCCACCCTTGGTTTAGTGATGGGGGGAAAAAGTCACAATACGCCACACGACGACATGATGCCACAAGTTTGACACACCTGTTATAGAGTCTCCTGCTTGAGCAGGGGGGTTGAATTAGAAGAACTCCAAGGTCCCTTCCAACTCTGGTATTCTGCATTCTCTATTTAACCTAGTGAAACATTTGTGAATAAAGGTGGTTCTAGTTTAAATAACAGTTATTCTTTGAGAATCTAGATGCAGGAAGAATCATCCACCTTCCCTCACTACCGCTAAAATGAATACTGTATGTTTCTCCAATTTCCAGGAAGAAGTGAATCTCTTTCAGATCTGCTTATGCCTAGAGATTATATCCTCACTAATCCCTCTGCTTTTGCCATATACTTACTGGATCTTTGAACTGTTCACTGACAGAGCGGATGACAGGAAGAGTTTCTTCCAGTTTGGAAGCCAGCTGGTCAGCATTCATGTCTCCTAGGCCAAGCATGTTACACATCTAGTGAAAAACAAAAAATTGCAATGATTGGCAATATTCAACAGAGGGCAAATCATAAATTTAGTAGAAGGCAAGTAAAAGAGAAACTGAAATAGGCTAATCAACTCAGGGCAGAATCATCAAGCACAGCAACATACTTTAGTGCTACTGCATCTTGCTGGTTGTCGACAGAATAAACAATATTTTGATTTCTATTCCATCCTAAGAAAGCCACATCACATACTAGAGCTGATAATTATACACTATTCCCTAAGACTGTATTGGAAGAATAATACTAGAGTTCAGGCAGGAACAAAGAACAGGTAGCATTCAAGTCAGATACTAGCATATTTTTAACAATAAATGCTTTTATGTTGCTGATGATTCTCCTCCTTTACCTGGGATATGAAGGGACTGATTTGGTTCTTTATTTGCATCAGTCGACCTAGTCCCCGCTCCACAATTGTGGGGAAATTGAGCAGCCGTAATGTGTGTCCCGTGGGTGCTGTGTCGAACACCACCACAGAAAAATTCATTCCTTTCACCAACCTGTTCAGGCCAGAGAGAGAACACTATCAGCATACTCCAAAACAGTATTATTCCCATATTGCTAATTTCTATTATTGTAGCCACCAATTAAATATACTACAAATCTTTCTCCCACAAATCAAATCAAATCCATAAATTTTGGTTTTTCATCCCATCAATGGAAATGTGAAATACAGAAATCTCGGCAATTTGAGTTCTGGTCACTAGACAAACACAAGATACATACAAAATCTTATGAGAGAATTGTATATTCACAGCAGGCCATGAGTCTGTAACATAAATGAAATCAGCATCACAAATGAGAAGTCCACATCCACATCACATCGGACTTACTACTAAAGAAAACTATTACATGTTACATTGCTGAATGCAGGCAAAGAAGTTCAGCCTTTGCTTCCAAAGTGAAGTTTTAAATACATAGCAGAGTAGATGATGAGCGCCATACTTCAGTTCACCAATCTCACCTCATCACTTCAGCATAACTCATTGCTTCATCGATACCAGGAAAGGCACTCATTGCCTCTTGCATCATCTTCTTGCCCATACTTAGCATATTATCTTCCTCAAAAAATTCATCGGGAAGCTCAGCCACACCCAAACTAGGATCAATCTCCTAATAATAAATTATGGACAGAATAATTCAACACCACCATGTAGAAGCTGCATCATTAAGCCACTCAATATGAATGATTTGAGTGAAACAACATAATTTACATTATGAAAGTAACCTACATGTAGTCCTCAACTTTGTTAAATTTTGCCACATTTTACAACCTTTCTTGCCACAGTTGTTTTAGTGAATCACTGAAACTGTTACATTAGTAACATGGTTGTTAGGTAAATCTGGCTTCGCCATTGATTTTACTTGTCAGAAGGTTGCAAAAAGACCCAGGGACATTACAATCATCATGAATATATGCCTCAAGCACTCTCTGGTACAATGAAGAATCCACAATTGGATTCGATGATAGTCAAACTTTGATGCAGCAAAGCAGCCCCAAACCATAACATTTTCACCACCATGCCTTACAGCTGATATCAGGTTATTCTGTTGAAATGCTGTCTTTGGTTTTTGCCAAACATGTCCCTTGATATTATGGACAAATAACTATCTTTGTCCTCTTTGTCCAGAGCACAATGTTGCAGGAGTCTTGGTCTTTGTCTACAGGGTCTGAAGTAAAATTTAGTGTTGCCCTGATGTTCTTTCTAGAAAACAAAGGTTTCCTCTTGGCACACCTATCATGAAGATCTAATTTGTGCAGCTTTTTCCTAATGATACTCACATACTTTCACATGTCATGGCAAAATCTACCTATAGGGCATGTGACAAAACTTTGGGGTACTTAGAAACGTTTTTCAGCAACTTGCATTCTGCTCTCAGGTTGAATTTGTTGGCTAGCCTGGCCAGAACAAGCTGGCAATTATTTGAAATCTTCTCTTGGAAATTATATTCTTGAACAGATGATTGATGGTTTAATCATTTGCAGCGGATTCTCATTTTAGGTATTGAGGTGGCAATAAATGAAGATGTGCACTTACTTTTTCCATGATAAATTTGCATATTTAAAATACAGAATGGATTACAAAATGTAAACAGTGCATCGCATGTGTTAGATTTCTTTTATCAATATTATTAAAAAATAAATATATGCTGAAATATGTTGCAAAAGTCAAAAATTTCAATGGGGTGTACTTACGGTTTCATATGACTGAACAGGAGTCATATATCCACGGTTGAGATTGGAGGTATTTATTCTCTCTGAGATTTGTATATATTTCAATTTCAATGTTTATTTTTAACATTGATATTTATATTTTAAATGCATTTTATTGCTTATTGTACACTGTCCAGAGTAATGTTTTGATTAATAAAGTTGCAATAAGACAGTCCATTTTTAAAAAAAATGCCCAAATATTTACAAAACTTTTAGGAGGAAAAGCCTGTACTAATAAGGAGACAAAGTAACTGGAATAGCATTTTCTTAAAATAATTTCTGAGTATTACTGTAGTACTTAAAATAAAACTAAAATAAATTTGGTCCAGATCTTTCTAAACAACATATGCACAATTGTAACACACGAAAACATGTTAGTTAGTTATCTTAGAAGTACACTCACCATGGCAAAAAGATTATCATAACCCTTTACTTTGGTGGGAACCTTGGAAAATTTCTGGTCAAACGCATCTGAGATGTTATGAGCAGGATCAGTAGAGATGATGAGGACACTTTCACGTACCTTGGAGAGCTGTACTGCTAAGCTACAACTGGATCACAAAAGAGAAACAAGAAGCAGTTATTAATACAAGCACACAAACTGCAAATAGGACAAGCTCCTAAAATTCAGATCTGCCTGTACTGAAGGACTATATGCAGAACTTTTAAAATTTATCCAAACTATTTAGTAAATACAAATATAAACCAACAAATTGCAAGTGATTACTGCATGCTTTTTAAAAATAAACTACTCTGAAGGAAAAAGATAATACCGTAATAGATATTATACTTGTGAATTATTGTATTTAGGACTAAAACAGTTGAGATTTTGAATGAGGCAATTTGTAAAAATAGGATTATATATTAGAAAAAATCTGAGACATTTTACTATGCTTCATATAAGTTTGTACTTAAGCTTTTTTCTGTTACAAAAAACAGCTGTGGATGTTTCTATATAACACAGTACTATAGTTCACAACATAAATACTAAGTGATATGGTCTCAAGTGGAGTCATCATGCTTTTATGACATGATTTTATGACCATTTTATCCCAATCATTAAGCAAATCACATGATTATTAAATAAATCCTACTTGCTCAGTTGATTTTCTTGTCAGAAGCCAGCTGAAAGGAAAACTGGCCCATTTGGGTAGTTAAGAAACATTCCATTTTGCACTCCACAGATCAGAGGAGGAAGCATATGAGGTCAGACACTAAGGTATATTTCTGGCTTTTCCAGGGGAAAGCAGGCAGTCTGGCATGATTCTTACATACAATTGAGTCAACAATAAAGAAACCTAAGCCTCAGAGTATTTTAGTTGTTTGCACCTGACAGTTAGAAAGGTAACAAATTCTGATCACATGACAATGCAACCGTCATAAATGTGAAGTGGCTGCAAAGTGTCCAAATTATAATCGCGTGACTGTAGAGGTGATGCAATGGTTATAACTTCAAGGATGGGTCATAAGTCACTGTTTCCAAGGACATCGTAATTTCAAATCAACATTAAATCAAGGACTACCTGTACTGTAATTGTGAAACATGTTTTTATTTACCTTTGCTGGCACTTTGACTTCAATAATAAATTATTATCCTATGGACACTTCTTTTATACTGTAAAATAATCTTACATTAAGTCAAAACAGTGCTTTGGCAAATTCATTGGAAAACTTTCAGTGTTGAAAGAATGCAACTTTAGTCATTTAAGATAAGAACAGCTGTCTTAAATTCACTTAAACATCACATATATAGTACTACAGCTTTCTTCTATCACATCTCAGGATAAATTAATCATGAGAAACCATTTGATAATCGATTATGAGCCATACAGTAATAATTTTATTTATGTGCAGCACATAATTATACATTACCACCGTAAAGTTAGACTAATTAAAAACCCATATTAAATCTAACACTACTGGTATATGCCAATGCCTTTCAATGTTTCTATAACAAATTCTGTTTTATGATTCCAAGACAACTTGGAACAGAAATATTCCAAAATAGCAAATGTACCACAAATCACACTGCTTTTGTCCCTTGAAAGTACAAAAACTCTGTTGGTACAGTTCAACAAATGAGATGGAGAAATAAAAGAAAATGTCAGGTCTTAACTTCATTAATCCGGATTTTAAAAAAAATAGGACATTTTCTAATTTAGAGTTTGAAAACTTTTATATACACGTCAGAAAATATTTTCAACCCGCTCTATCAGGAGCCGCGAAACATTCAATGCCACCGAGGAAGGAAACGCAGAGCTATAGAGACCTAAGCAAGAATAGTTTAAACCTTAACTTTAAAAAGAAATTTCAATCCCTAATTTTATTTCAGATTTCAAATGCAGCCAATGATCCTTTGGGAGGAAATGACGCCGACCCTGCGACCCGGCATACATTAGCAAGCCCCTTGTTTCCTTACCCCTCCGGTTTCTTCACAATAATTTTACATTTTCATTTATTGCAAGGTCCTACCACTCACCGTTGTCCGGCTTCCTCTGCCAGCTAACACGAGGCAGCTATTCCAGAGGTGGGGTTGTCACCAACAAGGAGCGCGGCAGCACTTCTCTCCCCCCCTGCCCATCTTGACCCTTCAACAACTCACGAAAGCAGAAAACCTCCCGGTCAAAAGAGAAAAGCGGCGCCCGCCATCACACTCCTCTTTGACGCCGTCCGACTCACCTGCAAGTGGTTTTGCCCACACCGCCCTTCCCGCCCACGAAAATCCACTTCAGGCTCCGTTGCTCGATAATGTTGCTCAGCGTCGGCTCCAGCGGCTCCACATCAGGCGCGTCCTCGAACTCGTCCGCTTCAGCCGACAGCCCAGACGCCACCGCTGCCATCTTGGAACAAAATCACGTGACAAGATGCTCGGCTACACCATTTTAATGCGGGGTTCTAATGTTAACAACCGGCGCATCAACATTTAACAGGGAGATAAAAGACACGTCGCCCTCTCCTTGTGGCCTCCTCTTGGACTTAACGTCATCATGTCAAATCGCCGCGTCACAAACATATCTGACGCCAGAACAAACTACACCCCTTACCTCTGAATGGCTGGTATATTCCTGTCTAAAATTTTTAATCGGATTGGTCGCTTAGGTACCCTTCCCGATTGGCCCCGGCATAGCGGAAGAAGTCTCAAATACCTGCCCCTCCTTTTCTCTGATTGGCAAAGGTCGGTTCATCTTAATCGGTGATTTAATGTGTTTTGATTGGCCGGAAGAGCTGTCGATTCTTGGGCCATAGGAGCGCCCTGTGCGCCTCAGTCCGCAAAATTTTTCTCTTCGATGTGCGCGTGGCCCGACCTTTTAACGACAGAGGCTTTCCCGGGATGCTTTGCGGCGGGCAGGCTTCGTAATCGTTTCCCGTCATCCTCCGGGCGCGCGCAGGCTGGGCCAGAGAAGGGGCTCGAGAGATGGCCGGGGTGCCAGGCGGAGAAGGCCCGGCTTCCGAGGCGGCAGGACCGGGTGGCGTCAACGTGTTCGCCAACGACGGTTCTTTTCTCGAGCTGTTCAAGCGGCGCATGGAGGAAGCCTCTGCGTCGGGAGGAAAGAGTGGACGAGAAACGCCGATGGCCGGAGCCGAAAAGCGGAAAGAGACCGAACCGCGGCCAGAGCCGCCCGGGGACCAAGAGCCACCGGGAAAGAAGCGGAGCGGGAACGCCCTCAGCTTCGTAAGGGATCTGGGCACTGACCTTTTCACTTCTTCCCCTTGTTTCTCCTTTTTTCCCTCCCTTGGCCTTCCCCGAAGGACCGAGGGGCAGAACCCTTTTGTCAATTTGCTTTCTCTCAAAAGTAGGATGTCTTTAATAAACAGAGGCAGCGGTTCTCCAGGTGCCGCCTCTCTAGACGATTCGCTTCCATCACCACCCCTAGTATTGGCATCCCTGCTCCCCTATAAAAGTGTTTACTTTTTATTAAAGCAATATGATGTTAGCAGGAGCAATGTTACATTTTCTTCTTCCTTCTGAACTCTTCCTCCCCCCCCCTCCCATCTGTTTTGAAAGGCATCATATTGGACCAATTTTCTAAGCATGTCTTGGGGTACTTGTGGCTATTTAGCACGCTTCCCCCCCCCACTTCCTCACTGTATT
>JANHFK010007254.1:343578-358522 GCA_036250565.1 Sibynophis collaris | reverse complement strand
TTCCATGTTTCCATTTCTTCTTGTACTTTTTGCCAAAGGGAATAATAATTATATTTAAACAATTTAGTATTATTTAAGAAAGCTTTCTTAATGCACTTTGGAAGACGTCTAAACTGCAGGCAGAGCAATCCTTTTGGAGAACGCTGATTTGGATCCCCTAACATAGAATGCCCTGCTGATGATAAACTGACCGAACAAAAACCGTGAGAGAGAAAAACACTTTTCTATTCTTTTAGTGGTGGTTCTGCCTAGAAAAGTAGCTTTCATAGCATGAAATAGGATGAAATCAGAGGTGGCTTCTACTTACTTTCGCTACTGGCTTCTAACGGGAGCGTGCATGCGTGCTTGCTTTGCTCATGCGTGGCGCGTCTGCGCATGCACAGAGAGTCCATGATGACATCCAGGCAGGTGGGCGAAGCTTCCTGCTGCATTTACTACTGGTTCTAAGAACCGGTAGGAATCCACTACTGGATGAAATATGTTTAGAGACGAAAGCCACTTTGGTGTACTAAGTAAGGCATCAGGCTAAAAACCAGAAGATTGTGAGTTTCCACCATAGGAACAAAGCCAGTTAGATGACCTTGGTCAGTCATTCTCTCTCAGACGTAGGAAGCAGGTAATGGCAAATCAATCCTGAATTCTTTCCAAGAAAACTGCAGGAACTTGCAGGAATTTACCAGGAGCTAACACTGACAAAAAATATTTAGAAAAACTTGAACATTAGTCTATATTTTTCATGCAGAAAAGATAAAATATTGTATCTCTATCCCAGTGGAATAATCACACAATCTCTTTTACCTTTGGGTCATGACTTATGCAATTTAAAAAATAAAATAAAATCAATATTCTTTAATGAGTAAGAAATATTTTTGTATACAGAAATCGTTAACATTAATTAATAATTGCTATTAATAATGATTCAGTAATGGCAGCCAAGATGGTTCCTATAATAATACTCAATGTGGTGCAGTTTGATTTATCAATGTTTTTTAAGTGGTGGCCAATATTTTACAGCTTTTTTTCCCCCAATGATCTTGCACAAAGTGTAAGGTAAAATAAACAATGTGCATTTTCTGAAACCAGTGCAAAGGCCTTTGTATCGAAAAAAAGTTATTGGCCAAGTAAGATCTTATAGCCAGTTAAGAGGGCACAGGAAGTCTTGAGCTTATGTGCATAGTAGGGGTGGGTTCTACTTACCTTCATTACCGGCTTGCAATGGGAGCGCACATGGTGCTTCTTTGCATGTGCACAGCATCCGTGATAACGTCCGGGTGGATGGGCGGAGCTTCCAGCTGCCGTTACTACCGGTTCTAAGAACCGGACAGAGCCGGTAGAAACCCACTACTCGTGCATAGCCCTTTTTCCTCATCCAAAGCTATAATCTGTTGTTAGGTTGCCTCTTGCATAATTGTAGCCACTTCTTTGGGGTATGGGGTACTGCTCTAGTAACTAATATTTTGCAAGTGGTCGGAACATTCCACATGTTTTATGAACTGCAACCCACTTTCTCCATTTAGAAGGCTGTTTTCAAAATGTGTATCTTTGCAGGCCATGTGTCTTAATGTTGAAATTTGTTTATTCTCCTGTTCAGCTGGAGTGAAAATACAAATAAAAACACCTGGACATCTTGTCCATGAAATAGTGTGCCATGTGTTTTGTTTACAATGAGGAATGCAAATGTGTAGGTAGCATACTGTATAAACACACAACTAACAATGGACACAGTCAAACATCTTCTTGATTCTCTCACTATAACTAATAGAACTTTAAAATTCTTCTCTGGGGCAGAATTGTATCTATTGAAATTATTATTGATGCAGCAGTAATACAAAATGAGTATTGAATGTACTTGGATGTCCTTTGGGAAGTTATAAAGAGTCATATTGGGGAGACGACTTCCGGCTTTCTTTGGCGGCGGACGTTTGGGACATTTCCTCGTCCCGGCGACCGTTTACCGATCGCTCCGGTGGGCTCCATAAGGGGCACCGGCAGTCTGGATTAGGACTGCCTGCTGAAGGGACAGCTGCGGGTGCCCCCAGGTCGACGGCGGTCATCTGGAGGTAACCGGCTCAACGTCCTAGGAGCCGGAGGATCTGGCGGGGCGCAGCCGAAAGGCTATCGCTCCATTTGCTGGAGTTCAGCTGGAAGCCAGATGAACGGAGAACGACGGGAGGATGGAGGTGAGGACTCTTCGTGGGACTTTTAGAGGCCACAGCCCAGGAGAGTTGAGGCAAGCTTCGGGCTGTTTAAAGAAGAAATGGTTTCCCTTCTGGCGGTCTGGGCTTTTCCTCTTGAAGCCGTTAGGTGAAAGAGGGTTTAAAGCTGATTCTAATACACTTCGGCCACTTGGATGAACTAAATGCTTAAGCGAGATCTGAGTAAGTTTGGATTTTTCTTTTTAAACTTTTATCGAGTTGCTCCGCGACCTCGTTGAGTGGGAGCAAGATGGCTTACTTCCGCCTTCTTTATTGACTTTAAAATTGCACTTTCACTGGCTGCCCTTTGAAGTCTCCGGGATCAGTTTAAAAAGAAAGCTTTCTGTGCGGCTGCTCTTCCCCTCTGGTTTTCTCTCACCCTCGTTCCGGAGTGGTCTCAGAGGAAGAAAGAGAAAGTGACTTCTCTCTCTACATTGGATTTTTGGACTTAAATTCGGATCATCTATTGGGAACTTTGGATACAGCATTTTCTCTGGACATCTGGTGGGAACCTCCCCAGGGGCCATCTTTGTGACTAAAAGACAATGTCTTATCGGAAGCCTTTACCAGGAAAGCCTGCAGCTTCTTCTGCACCAGCTTCTGCTTCTTCCAGCCCAGCAGTTCAACCCAAATCACAAGAAATGGCAGGAGTTGGACTTAAAGAATTACAAAAGATCACACAAATGTTGGCAGAAATGCAGACGACCCAAAACGAAATGAAGCAAGATATGGCAGAGATGAAAAATGATTTAAAAGGAGTAAAACAGGACATTGCTAAAAGTGAAAAAAGAATTGTGCAACTGGAGGAGGGGGCCACTGGAATGGGCAGGGAAATTAAAGAAATTCAAAAGGGTGGGGCCGAATCAGACAATTGGATGATGAAGATAGAATTGGAAAGGATGTCTTTCTACTTAAGATTACAAAATTTTGAGGAAGAAGAAGGTGAAGATTTGAAAGACATTCTGAGTACAGTTCTGTCTGAATTCATCCATAGAGAGAAGGAACAAATTTGGTGGGACATTGATCAAATTTATAGAGTTAACTCAACTTATGCAAGAACCCACAATGTCCCCAGAGAAATTCACATAAAATTCCTTAGGAGATCCACGAGGGACGAGGTGCTGAGAGTTCAGAGGGGGGGGCTTTGAAGCACAGGGGCAAGGAGATTATTATTCTTAAACAGATTCCCCGTAAGATTAGAGAGAGAAGGAAGAGATTTTCTTCCCTATCAAAAAAATTATATAATAAAGGGGTTTCTTTTAGATGGCTGATCCCGGAAGGTATGTTAATCCACTGGAAAGGTGACAAGATTAGAATTAACAATTCTATGGAGGCTGAGGCCTTCATGAAAGAAAATAAATCCTTTCTGGAGGAAGAAGAAGATGTTTTAGGGGCGGCAGGTGGGAGTGACATGCAAACTGAAGATTCAGGAGGGGCCGGGGCTCCCCAAGACGAGGCCGAGGGGGCAATGCTAAAGAAACTCAGATCTTATGAAAAAAAATGATAATCGGTCGAAGTGGTATTTTCATATTATGAAAGGTTGCTGAATTATATGCATAATTACAGTTTGATATACTGAGCAGATGCCTAATTGTTGTAAAAACTTTTCTTATATTAGATCGTAGAGTGTACCACCTCCATGACCCAGTTTTTCTTCTATTGTAAAAAAATTTTCTTGAATTACCTTATTATTATTGTATTTTAATGTTAAGATTGTAACTGAGATTTCCCCTCCCCCCTATTGAAAAATCCAATAAAACTTCTTTAAAAAAAAAAAGATGCCATATGCAACTCAACCACTTTTGGGTGAGAACTGTGTCTCTTGGGCCATAATGGAATAAACATTACCCAATACCTTGTGTATATTCACCTTGAATAACACTCTGGATAGTTTTGGGTCAGTATCAATCAAACATAGATAGGCTTTCTGATCATGAAGCTAGGACACTGATCCTCTGCTCTAATTTCTGAAAATTGGGAGGAACATTTCACTTGTCTGTTGTTCACTGTTGTTGAGGGAGATCTTCATCTAAACTGTAGTAAAACATCTCAGTATAGTGTCCACTCTCCTTAATTCAAGCACTGATAACTCATCCTGTTTGTTATACTGTTTAGTAATCTCTGCTGATATGGAGCATAGATATTTGTCGACATCATTCTGAAGGCCCATTATTTCTATCCACCCTACCTGATTACATAGGCTTTGGTCATAACATTGTCCACATGACAACAATTTAGTGTGAAAATGCACTCGGAGGCATTTCTACAATCTTAATCCCAGTTAGTAAACAATACTAAACTATGATGGAACCATAATCTCTGCATTAACTTGTTTGGGAATTAGGCTCCCTGCCTCATTACTTCTGTTGGTTATTTGATCAGAAAGCTGAATGGTTTTCTATCTGCCAATTTATGATTAGCCGCCAATGCAATTATTGGGTTACCTTACTTGGCATTGTCTTGTGCAGATAGGAATAGGTCTAGACTGGAAGGAACTACTGGAGTGATCTGGAATGGAATTGGTGCTGAATCAAGACTACTATTATCCTTGTAATCTTACCAATATCTTGATCTGCCTCCTGCTGATTGTGATTCCCAGGGGCAAATCTGCTTTAATAATATGATTATGCTCTTGGTGAAATTCACCATGAGATCATGCTCTGTGAGGTATCAAAGCATCAATATCAGGTTGTTAATTGCTTTCTCCACAGAAGGCACCCTGATAAACAATTCATTCTAAGATAAAATGAGGAACCATCATTGCCATCTCTCTCTGGTAAATACACTGGATGCTAGGGCCAGTCTAAAAATAGTGCTTTGAATTTGAATTTGTTCTTCCTGTATGTAATCTGAGGCATTTCCAGTTAGCCTAACTAGGAAGTGTAAATAGTGCTACAACAGGTATGTTAGGAAATCATCTAACATAAGATAACAAACAATTGGGGCTGGCAACTCAGTCATTAAATGTTCTCACTACGTGAAACCACAATTCTGCTTATGACCTTGCTTCAGCTTTCCTTTGCTTTACCGACCTGCAAATGCTCGGCAAAAGATTGGTCATTATTTTTTCATCACTGTGTAACCATGAATGGTCACTAAATGAGGCAGGCACTAAATGATGACTATTTACATTGCCTATGCTAAGGGCATCATCTTCAACAACCAAGAATGTAACTTATTTAGGGCAGCAATAATCTGGTTGTTTTTTTTAAACAAACGAAGTAAGTAAAGTTTGTAAGCTTCCCAATGTCACTTCTGGTGAGGTGGACAGCTATACAAATATTATAAATAAATACAAACAAAGCATAGCATATTCCTGTTGCATTTTGCAGGGCCATTTCTGCATACCGTCAATAACTTCTAAAAAATATTTTTGTATTCATTAGCAATTAATCGCTATACTTTCAAGATTTGTTCTGACTTTACAAAATACATTTAAAGCATTGTACATGGAAACATACTCTTTGATTTTCTTTTCTGATGGCTCTGAGCCGGGATCAAATATTCCTTTAGGAAGGTGCTGAATTAGTCCAATCCTTTGAGCTATCCGGATTTGCTCCTCTTCTGTTAGTTGTGTAGCAAGACGTGCCTGGCTAGGCGTTGGGTGATACACTGGAATTGGAGTGTGATCCTAGAAAGTCAGACAACAGTGTGGCTGAACATTTACTATTCTAATAAGTATCTTGTTACATGGAATCATAATACAAGCAACAATTCCCTTTTCTCTCAGATTGGTAGAAAATTTTAAATACTCTCCCTCCCTTTTAACATGCCCTCATTGTAATAAATGAAAATAATCCAGAGAAATCCTACACTGACACACATAGCTATTTATCATTTTGACACACAGAGGGCTGAACTGTAAGATAATATTGTGGTATGGCAGATGGGCTAAAATAAGTTTTCTAATGAGTGTCTGAAGCTTTTCTACAGGATCAGTCAGCTGTTATTTTCACATGTCATGGAAGCCCCTTTTTTTCCTATACGCACATCTGTTATGAACCATGCAGGCCATTAATTCACCATTAATGAGTGGATCCTCTACTTGTTTTCTAACTAGTCTCACATTTAAAGCAAACATTTTGATTTGCAATATGTAAGCATACAAAGATAATTTCCCAATTTCTTTCAGGTATTTCAGGCATTTCTCCTGAATCTTTTTATTTTGAACTAAGGAGGCAAATTAGGTAACAAACATGCCCAAAATTTTCTGTGTTGTACACAGAAATCCTAAATAGCACTGCTCCATTCAGAATTTCAGGAGGACTGTTTCAAGTCAACATTCAGTTTAATTTTGTAGTTTGTACAATGATCATTAATTAAAATTTACACAGCTGTTCATGCTTAGCTTAAAGTGGATGGTTAGTTTTTGGCATTAGATGTTAAATGACCATGGCCCATAATTAAATGCAAGGTTCAGTGTATTGTATGAATCCAGGCAAATGAGCAAGCTGTGACTCAGGTAACCATGAATGAGCATATCCTGTAACTCAATGGTTCTCAACCTGTGGTTCAGAGTCCCCTGGGGAGGGGACGGGGACGATGTCATCACAGAGAAGGTCCATGAAAGCTTGAAAAAAATGTTATGGTTTAAATCTTGAGTTAAGTCTTGGTGGCCCTGTGGTCACAAAAGGTATTTAAAGAGGGTCTGTGGTGAAGAAAAGGTGGAGAACCACTGCTGTAATCAATTTCAGTCAGGTCTGTAGTAACATATAAAACTATTCTCTATTTCTCAGTCTTCCCTGTCTTTTCTTCCTCTATAGAACAGCAACTTCACTTTGGAAAAAAAAAGTAGCCTTCATGTGTGACAGCTTGTGAAAACATAAAAATATATATAATTGCTCTCAAATCTCTTGTGTTCTCAGACACAAGTAATAGAAATCAGAGGCAGCTGAGACAACTATTCAAAGAATGACACGAAACAATGTGTGCTAGGTAATTTATCTCTGGAAAGGGATAGTGGCACATGAAATCAAAAGGATTTGTTTTCTAAATATTCACAAGTAACAAATATGCATATTTAACAAAAATAGACTGGAAGCTTAACACATGCTTCAGATCTTTATTTGCTTTAGCAAACAATCCCTGATTGATAGCATTTTTGTAGCATGAGTTAAATTCCAGTTTCCCTCTATCCAATTTCACTTGCAATTCAAACTTGATAGAGATCTTTATCAAATGCTCTTGGGTAAATAGTGAGAGGAGAGGACTTCCTAACAGTAAGGACAATTAACAGTGG
Source organism: Sibynophis collaris (assembly GCA_036250565.1). NCBI lineage: Eukaryota > Metazoa > Chordata > Lepidosauria > Squamata > Sibynophiidae > Sibynophis > Sibynophis collaris. Next base: position 351,088 of record JANHFK010007254.1, on the reverse strand, counting down.
AACAGCTTGCATTCAGAAGTTGTGGGTGCTTCATCACTGGAGGTTCTTAAGAAAAGACTGGACAGTTGCCTGTCTCAAATTGTATAGGGCTCCTGCTTGAGCAGTGGTTTGGACTAGAAGACCCCCAAGGTCCCTTCCAGCTCTATTCTGACTGATTGACTTCCAAAGGACAGAAATAAAAAAGTAGATCCCTTAAGGGCCTGGTAGTTTTAAACTTGTCCATAAATGATCATTACTTAGAGGATAGGAAATGATGCAGAAGTATCGAGGGCAGGAAAAACCAAAAGGGCTTATGAAGAAATCCTGAATGATCTTTTAAACTGAGTGAATGGGCAGCAAAATGACTAGTGTAGTTAAAATTTATGGAAATGTAAATTAATGAAGAATACAGCAAAAAAAATCTAGCTTGACATATATGCTGATGAGGGTTGTGTTATCTGTAATTAATCAGAAAGAAGTGGATAGTTGTTGACTAGTGTTGATTCAGGGTTTGAAGCTATGAAGAAGGTAAATTTAATGCTAGGGATCATTATGAAATGGACTAAAAATAAAACTGCCAACATTGTAATATCTTTATACAAATCTACTTCTGGCACCCCATGAACAGTTCTGGTCTGATATTGTGAGATGTACATAATAAAACTAGAAAAAATACAGAGTACAAGTAGTGCTCGACTTACAACTACAATTTAGACCAGAATACCAGGCACAATTCATTTATGGTAGTAAGTTGAGGCACTCTCATAACTTGGATCTGATTTTACAACATTTTGTGTACTGGCTGTTAAATGAACACAGTGGCAGTTAAGTGCAAACCCATTCTTCCAAATGGGTATTTTAAACCAGAAATCTGCAAAACTGCCAGAAACCAGGAATAATCATTGCAAATCAATCATATGACCATGGGATGCTGCAAGCGATTGTAATGGCAAGCCAGCTGCCAAGCACCTGAAATGTGGTCATGTGCCCATGGGGTTGTGGTGGGATGGCACATTTTACAATAGCCAGAACTACTTCATTGATCACAAGGTACCCATCCCAGGACCGTCATAATTTCAAATGGCTGTTAAACCACCAGTTATAAGGACTACCTGTGCTCAGAAACTAAGTTCACTAGGTGACATTAGGACAGTCATTCTCAACTCCACAATCAACTCACAGGATTGTGGTTGTATGGAACACTAGATTGGAGCCTTATGTATGCTGCCTATATGAAAGGCAATGTAGCAATGAAATTAATTTTAAAAAATGAGGAGGGCCCCTGACATCTTCCTTGCAAAAACATTACATCTGGGTCAGGGGCATTATGCCTGCAAGTACCATGTATAAGGGAATAATGGTAACAGAAAGGGGTATAGCAATAGCACTTATATACCACTTCATAGTGCTTTTACAGCCCTCTCTAAGCGGATTTACAGAGTTACCATATTGCCCCCAACAATCTGAGTCCTCATTTACCGACCTTGGAAGATGGAAGGCTGAGTCAACCTTCAGCCGGTGAGATTTGAACTGCCAAACTGCAACTAGCAGTCAGCTGAAGTAGCCTGCAGTACTACACTTTAACCACTGCGCCATCTCAGCTCTATTGAGTATCTTAATTTGAATGAAATGCAGGACTAAAATGAATCTTGACCTAATCTAGCAGGGTTATTATAGTCTAATTCTTTCTCAAACTCTAAACACCTACATTTCTACATATAATTTTAAGTGAAAAGCTGTCCCTCCATAGATGAAAAAAATTAAATATGTTTATTCAACAAGACAGTAAGAGTTAATGTAGCTGTTCCTTTACTTCCCTACTTCCTCCCAGGCAGAGTTTTTATGGTGTTTTGTACTTCTAGACTATCCCTTTTAGCCCATAATCAACTAGTATGTTGAGTATGTTATGCTGATTATGAGTTTTTCAGTGCAGACCATTTGATATGTTAACCTAGGTTTGCTAGCAATGTATGTTGATGAAGTTGCAATCAAGCCTGATTCTTTGATAAGTGCATATATATATGATGCATACATTAGTAAACATCTGCCCTCACTTTCATACTTTACATTTTAAACTGTAAAGAGCTTAGTTTTTAGAGTTCCCCAGCTCTAAAATAACTTTATGAACCAAACTGTTCATGTATTAAGAGGCATTTTTTTGTTTTCTCCTATAGAATATTCCTAAAGGCACATTTGTTGTATTTCTTCTGATCTCATTCATGATGTTACAGGAAATCCAATAACAGCTTCCTTTTGTAACTTTCTTATGTTTTGTCTACAGAGATTCTCAGTCATCATGATTGTCCCAAAGGTGCTTTTAAAAGGCAACAACTGGACTTTGTTTTTCCTTGAAGACATTTTGGTTCTCTCCAAAGCTGAAAAGAACTGAATAAGTTTCTTTGATGATGGGAAACATCTTCAAGGAAAAACGAAGTCCAGTTGCCTTTTGAAAAAGCACCTTTGGATTTTCTGTGTTTTCTACTTCCTTTTTTCTTACTACATACAATATATTAAAAAATAAAAGACAGAATGTTTGCACAATTTCTTTGCTTCATAGTACTAGGTCTTTGTCTGGAAGCCCCCACTGCAAAAATCAATTACATTCTTTAACAAATTATCCAAACAGCCTTCCATTTCCCATGTCTTATAATAAGATAGTGTTTTTCCATAGCTGAATGGAAGTTCCTAGTTCTTTATTTAGAATATTGACCATGACTTAGCTTAATTCCATTTAATTTATGTCTTATAGGATTTCTTTTTCTGATTGGGAAGAGTAATTACAGTAGTCCAAATGTAAACTAGCCTACACTCACAGCAGCCCAAGTAGTCTTCTCTTCAACCAAGGGAAATTCCAGACTGATGGTTGGTAGCACAAAAACAGCATTGTGCAGCTGATATTTCATATTTTTCTCCTTAAAAGGTATTCGGTAATAAGGGGGGAAACAGGAAGTAATGAGAAAACACAGGAAGGTTACAACAAGCAGATGTCATTTTCTGGAGTCACAAACGGGTTAGAACAACAACTGCAATAATAAAAGCCTCCTCTAAACCCACCCCAAGTTTAAAAACATGTTTCCCACCCATGGTCAATACTGTGCAACAGAGCCGGTCGCCGCTAGATGAATTCATCCTTGTAGAAATCTGCGGAAGTAGTGGGGGTGGGTGGGTTCGGGTCAACACTGCAGCAACATCTGCCCTTTATCTCCTTAGGGTTCACGTGTGGACCGAGTGAAGTTCTCCATCATGGCTCCGGCCACCCCCATTCCATCTCGCGTTATTTGCCCCCCGAGTCGCGACATTCCCCAATGCCACCCGAATTCCTCCCTCTCGCCTGCTCGCCAAGGGGCTACTCCAAGCTGACCCCAACGGGCGAGAGCATGGGAGCATCATCAGCCCCAGGGCTCCGGGACTCCCTTCCCCACCCCACGCGGTACCTGGTAGGGGGCCGGCGGGGCAGGGAGGGGTGGTGGGTCTCCAGGCCCAAGACTCGTTCCATCGCCGGTAGAATCGTTGAGTAGCGACAGGTCATCAGCTGCCTGCGAGGAGAGGCAGCCCCCCATGCTCGCCCGCTCCGGGCCGCTGCCGGGACCGGCCCGGCCAACCTCCGTCTACCAGCTCTAGAGAGGGGGGGAGTGGCGGCTGGAAAAGGGGGCCTCGGCTAGCATGACGGGAATTGTAGTTCTCAGCTCCGGGAGCCTTGCGCTTGCGCAATAAATAACTCGTTCTCTTGAGGGTGGAGAGACAGTTTAGGCATGCTTGCCGTTCTGTACTTCGCTTTCAGCTTCCTTTCCTTTCAAGCCGATGCTGAATAAGAGAGGCACCACCATGCAGTAAACAATCTGCTTTAAAATAATTATGTAATTTTATGCGTGGTAGTGATAAAGCTACTAAACAGCCCCCATCCCCCTGATATTTGAGATGTTTTACAATACCAAATCAGCAGTGTTATTCTGGCGATTACTTTTCGTTACAAATTTTTGCTAGAAGCATTTTCATTCCTGAGGTTTAAATAATGCTTCTGATAGGTAACATTTGATCTAGTCGCTAACTTAAAAAATGCAGAGCATCTTTATACATTCCTCACTTTTCTTGAAACCATCAATTCAGGCAGGAATTATTTTCCTATTTTCTATAACTCTCCTTTCATCAACCAAACTGGGATTTTGGTATTGGATGAGTCTTGTTTTCTTGTGAAGGGTTAATCTCTGTAACATAGTCAATCCTTTGAAGCAAGAGGTTTTTGTTGGTATTTTGTGAGGGGAAGCTTCTTCTACCTGTCTATTTAAATAATTGCATTATTGTAGGTTTTTACGTTAATATTCTTTAAAAAGGAAGGCTATATTCCTCATTGTGCATTTCTTGCCTGTACATTATGTGTTCTCCTCTTAGATTGGGCAAGGCTTCTGGCTTAAAGAAGTGTTATGGATTTGATGTTATTTCATATATATATCATAGAGAACAGGGGGGAACAGTATGCATTCTACCTGTTTTGTTTAATATGGTTTTGATGAAGTTTGAAGAATTCTGGAGACATTTGCAGTGATTTTTGGACCAAAACTTTCTGGCCCAATTTTGTTTTTTTATCTAACTGTTCTCATTTTGTAGAGATTCTTTGAAAATTAAAATTAAAATATTATTTTAACTTTTATGAACAAGTTTATTTCCTAAGAAAGCAAGACCAAATAGTCATGATCACTAGGCACAATTAAAATGTTACCTTAACTGCTAAGACAATTTATGCATTTTTGCTTTATAATTTTTAAAGCTCCATATGTTAATAAGTGAAAAGGTAATACACTCCTAATGTAATAGGCTGTAGTCTAGGCTACATATGAATATTCTCCAAATTTTATAATTTCAGGTATTTGTCTCCTAGTCCTATAGGAAGGCAGTACTTATATCAGCATTTGTACATTTCCTGAATTTGGGCAACGGGTTAGATTAAAATTAGGTTGCTTTGAATGTGTTGTGTGAACCCATGAAACTAAATAAATTCACCATAGTGTGATTACAATCATTATTTATAAAGTGTTCTATCCCTGAGTCATTAACAGAATAAAAATATTTAAACATGAATCACTATCTGTTCACATAGCTTAAAACTGCAATTGTAGCAAGTCACAATACAGTATTTGGTTAAAACAAAGAGTTGTAGCAATTAAAATGCGGAACAAAATAATTTTCTTTGTAAAAGTTCCATTACCTGCTCAGAAAATAGTTGTTGAATACTCACACCAAACTACTTCAAATGTGAGATCGTTGTTTTCAATACACATATAGGTGACAGATAAAAGGGATGTACGGTTAACATACTTGCAAATATAAAATGAGAGTTCAACTTCAGATAGATAATATTGTAGGTATTCTATTAACTAGAGACATCCATTATGTCTCTCCAGACAATTCCCATTCTGATTTTTTTTGTTCCCAATTCTTTAACCTTTTGATTATCAATATTAATTGCAGATGTTCCATAATATACATTAAACGCTTCTTTTCCATAGAAATACACATGCTGTTAAATCAATACAGAATCAAAAACATGAAAATAAGCTGGTTTACTTTATAGAAGACTGTCTCGTTCCATTGGTTTTCCCTATGAGACTGCATATCTAAAGAGTACAATATATAATAGTGCTAATAGGAAGTACTTGGGTACAATATTCCACAGCTTTATAACCTTTCTTATGATGAGATTCTGAAAGTCTTGTTATCATAACTTGCTATCAAGCACAGAGCATTTTGTGATGAAATGGTGCCCATGGCATGCTGAACCAAAAACTAAGTACTAACAAACAGGAGATTAAATTCTCACAATATTCTAGATCAGAGGTCTCCAACCTTTATGGCTTGGTGGCCCAGCAAGGGGAGAGAGGGGAAGTGTGCCACCAAGCCATTACTGGGCTGTGACATGTTTGGAACAGAGCCACGACTGTCAGGCTGTGACCCCAGAGCTCAACGAGCATGAGCAGTGGGCCAGTACTCACATGTATGCAACTCAAATAGCACAAATGGTGGGCTGTTGAGCTGCTCGTGAATACACTAGTCAAGCTGTGTGAATGCGCCAGCCTGCCACTCACACAGATTGGTTCCAAACAGGCCACGGACTGGTAGCAGGCTGCGGCCTGGGGGTTGGGGATCCCTATTCTAGATTGTTTTTGTGAGAATTCAGACTGCCATATTTGTCAGGCAGAATTCCTTCTGCTCCTTATAAGAGGAGTCCTGACAAGCATGTTGGGGCTTGTTTGAGAGGGACTGAATAAACAATAAACATGTGTGAACATAACCAAGATTTTCTTGTTGCATTGTCTTCAATATGCTATAGAACTGTTGAGTTTTGTTTCCATCCAGTTAAACTGTTTGCATGACAATCCATTGTTAATCAATCCACTATTTTGCTTCGTTTCACACCACACACTGAACCTAAGCAATTTTAGATTTGAAAAACCTTTTACCTAAAATGTGATGGGCTAATTTGCAAACTCAGTGGTTGCATCTGCAAGCAGACTTTTCATAACCGATTCAATTCAATTGCCTCGGTTTACCTTAACGATAAAGTAACACGTGAACGAATATACGTTCTACAGTACTTCAGTCTAATTTTATTGGCTACGTGCTGTGCAGATGCAGGAAACTGGATTAATTCAATGAACCATGGTTCCGTTAATCATGGGTTATCATTCCACGTGAAGACCTATCATCAAGGAAAACAAACTACTTGCTCGTTATTAAACAAAATATTTTAAGAAGCCATTCGAAAACTACATTCACTCCAGCTCGCGAACCATTCCCCGCAAGGTAAGGTTGTGCCACGTGACCGCTAGTACCCAGACTCCGGAAAGGGGGCGTGGCTACCGCCCTTTCTTGAGCTGCTACATGATGCACTTTCTTCCTCCGACGTGCGTAAGCGGCTCGGCTTCCTCTCGCGTTTGCGCCGGGACACGTGACAGGCAGAGACGGCGGCCGGCCCGGCTCACAGTCCGCGTGTAGCGTTCGCTTCTGGCTTGCCGCCCCCTTCCTTCCTTCCTTCTTTCTCTCCCTCCTTCGGAGCTGACGCCGCGGCCTCAGCCTGGGCACGCGGGGAGCGGACAGGTACCTCGCCGGTGGGGGGGTTGGGGGGGGTGTCAGTGGAGGGTCAGGAGCGCCGGTGCGAGGCGGATGGCGCGAGTTTCGGCCTAGACAGGAGGAGTTGGGTGAAGGAGAGCCTTCAGGAGTTCGGCCAAAACTGGCCCGAAGGTGCCGCGGTCGGATGGTGTGAGGAGGGCCGGTGGCGGAGCGGAGCCTCTTTGATTGTCTGAGGAGACGCCAGCCATGCTTGAACGGGGTGGGTCGGTGGGCGCGACGCCGCCGGCTGAGCCTCTCGGCGTGGCTGGCGTGTGGGGAGCGACCCAGAAGCTTCAGTTGCGGCTGGTGGGGCCCTCCGGTCTCGGGAGGGACAAGTGGCTTTTCGGGGAAGGGGGGGGGCTCAGGTGCCCCGCGGTGGCGGCTGCTTACCGTGGTGCGCCTCTGTGTAGGAGGAGGTGATGCTGCG
>JANHFK010007254.1:330137-343478 GCA_036250565.1 Sibynophis collaris | reverse complement strand
GGACTGCGCGGAAATGTGCCTCAAAAATGCAAGACAAAAGCCTTGGGCTGATCGAGAGCGCCCGCGGGGTTCGCTTAGCCCAGTATCTCCTTTAGCCCGAACCAACTGCCCAGACGTTTTTGAAAAGCTCAGAAAGGGCAAGGAAAGTGCTGCTTTCGTCTCTTTAACGCGCTTGTCGTCTGGGCCCTCCTTCCTCCCGGTACTTGGGAGATAATAATCTTTTAACATGGAGGCCCCGTTGAATTGTTGCTGATGGTTGCCTGGCGGGATCGTGGAATAAAAGGGTTTCCTGGGTTCTGTCCGGTGTGCACTGAGTTTTTCAGTGGATTTAGTCCCCCCCCCCATCAAAATAATTGCTACAGAATGGTAGAATAGCTTTATTTTTCCTTTCAAGCATTCATGCTTGATTTTATAAGAGCTTACATTAGAAGGGATACAACCTTTTTTTTTCCTTTTTACTGTTCAAAATTATTGGAGTTTATTTATTTTTTTGACCAGTACAAATGTCTGCTATTACCCTGTTTCCCCCAAAATCCCCTGATAATAATCCCAATCAGGCTTTTGAGCGCATGGCAATAAGGCCAGGTGCTTATTTCAGGGTTCAAAAAAATATAAGGGTCTTATTTTCGGGGAAACACTGCAACAACTCTTGATTCTTTTATATATTTCTTTAGAATTGAGGATTCAATATACTGATTTTTTTTCATAGCAATGCTTGCCTTGTATTTTCTGTTCTTGGTTGCTTTATAAATAGCTTATCCTTGAATGCCTGTTTCAAATAATGCCCTGGATTTTATTGTAATTCTTTTAACACTCTTTTGGAACAGTATTGTGGTGCTATTCAATCCAAAAGTAATAAAAAGTTTCCTTGCATTAGATCATGGTAATATGATCTTTTTAAAAAATGGGTGTTTTGGAACATATGGCATAAAAAGCTTACAAAACAATAGAAGAAGGGGGGCCTTTTAAAAGAGGAAGAGCAGGTCCCATGGATTAATTTTTATAATAAAAGCATTCAGTCTTGGTTGAAATGTAAAGAGAAATACAAACAGATCTAGAAATTATAATTTGTTTGGTCCTCTATCATAGAATATTGGGTATATTTAGAAATCTCACAAATATGTATAACTAAACATCAGGAAAGTTTTTTCCCCTTAGATACAAAATATCACAGCTTGGAAATAATTGCATCACTTTATGAGAGATAACTGGATTGCCTGGAACAAATGAGCATTTGACATGTATTAGTTCATGTGCTCAAACAGACTGAAAAATTTGAAAAATCTGCTACATTTTATGGCAAAGCTGTCATATAAATATATTGGGATGAGGAATCAGTTCTACCAAGAGTTTTAGCTGAAGGTCTGAAAGTGAAGTTGGAGGAGAGGGAGGAGTCAAATAAGTTGCTGAGTTTGAAGAATTTACAGCTTTTTAATCTTTAATTTACCATTTTTGAAAGATGGTAAATTAAGGCATCTGGCTTCTTCTCTTCATCCCATATCATCCTCTGCATTAATTTCCTTTGCTGCCTTCATGTAATTTATTTTTAAATTTATTTCAGTATAAATCCTCCTTCCCTACCAGATCTCTCTCTATGGGAAAACATGGAAGCAAATAGTTCCCTACCCCCTCTGCCCCACCATGATTAAATGTGTGCTGAGTCATAAGTAGAGTTTCACTGTGGTGCCTCATGTTTTTCTAGTAGCCTCTAATTGTTTTTCCTTTGAAAAAGTATTGTCTTAGATATTGTAGATACAAGTTCCTGCTAGATTTCATTTATTCTGTCTTGTATATTCTTCTGTTTTCATAGGAAATCATAGCAATTTTATTTATATGTAGAGTATTATATTGCATAAAAGTACGGTACTTTGTTGATGAAATACGAAATCATTCCATCTGAGAAACTCTGGCTGATCTTCAACATATCCTACAACACAGAAATATGGAATTAAATTATCACCTTTCTTTATTAATATGTATTTTAAGCTCTTATAAGCAAAATCTTGGATTTACATTTCATGTACATTTCCTGAATATAAGATAGGCTGGAATGAAGTAAAGTTTGTGTGGATTTCCTAAGTCTGGTTTATAAAGCAATGAATCAAATGTGTGTAGCCATATAATTTTGCATGTAGATTAATTTCCAGGTTGCATTCTTAAGGAATTTTGCTGCTAGCTTTGCTTGTATGTGTATAACTACTTTTAATTTATGTTTTAATAATTTTTCTAACTACAGATAGGCAGCTTTCCATCATGGACTGGCAGCCAGATGAACAGGGCCTCCAACAAGTTCTTCAGTTACTCAAAGATTCCCAATCTCCAAACACAGCAACCCAGCGTATTGTGCAAGATGTATCCTTGAAATAATTAGCATTGCTACAGCATTGCTTGAGATTTAAAAAGAGAACAAAATGCAGTTCTCATTTGCAATGAACCTAAGGAATAGCGGGAGAAAAATGATATATCACATTGGGGAATACAGGTAATCCTCGACTTATCACCATTCGTTTAGAGACTGTTCAAAATTACAATGGCACTGAAAAAAGTTACCTCTGACCGTTTTTCACATGTACGATCGTTACAGCATTCCCATGATCATGTGATCAGAATTTGGGCACTTGGCAACTGGCATGTGTTCATGACAGTTATACTACACCGGGGTCATGTGATCACCATTTGTAACCTTCCTAGTTGGCTTCTAACAAGCAAACTCAGCTGCATGATTCACTTAACTGCAGTGATTCCCTTAACAATTGTGCAAAAAAGGTAATAAAATGGAGCAAAACTCACTTAATAACTGCTTTGGTTAGCAATGGAGGTTGCTAACCTCCATTGGTTTGGGGCTCAGTTGTGGTTGTAAGTCGAGGACTATCTGTAATTACTAATAAACAGTATTAACAACTTTCCCAACACTACTTTTCCAGATATTTGTGGCTGAAATTCCCGTATTTATGGACTAGCTTTAATATTGATTGGATTTATAATCTAGGTCACTGGAGGATATCACAAACTCTTACTCTAAAACAATGCTAGCCGAAAACAAACCTGAAAGCAGTTCTTCTGGCAGCGTCTTATTCTTGTTGTAGCCTTTTGTAATGGGCTGGCTGGGGGATTATAGATATTGCATTCCAGCATATCTGGCAAACACCAGGTGGCAAAAAGCTGCTGTCAGGGCAATATGGTCTTATTGTGGCTGGGGAAGAAAGGGCTTTTGGAGACTTTTAGTTAGAACATACTAAGAATGAATTCTTAACTAACGCTACAGAAATTGAAACAGCTCAACCAGTTCCCTGATTTCAATAACTATTTGATATTTGTTCTGACACGACTGAAATCTGAGGGTATGTTTATTAAATCTATTACAACACACATTTTATAAAAGCTCTGTATTATCTGTATAATATTGGGACACAACATAATTTATAATGTCTGCTTAAATTAATTGGCCATTAGAATATTGGAAAAATTAGATTTTGATTTAAGTGACACGGCATGTTTAGCTTCTGAGTAATGTTGGAAAACTGCCTGATTTAACATCTTAAAGGAGATTTCCCTTTTGATGCGTGACTGATAAATTGGTGCTCTATATGGTTTTAAAAAAAGGATTTCAGGAATCAAAAACTCTAGCTTCCTTTGTTTTGTTTAATGCTGCTCCATTGGAGCTGTGCTCCCCCTTCAAAATGGTAGAGCAAGGGTTAATAGGCTGAGCTTTTGGAAGAGCTCCAATGAAAGAATCCTGAATAAGGTAGGAAGAAGACAAGCCCATTGTAAACAGATAAATTAACTTGCAAGAGATCCTATAGATAAAGGTGTTCTGTGACTGATGACCAAAGGTCTGTAGTGTCCTGATTTTTAAGTATACCAAAAGGATTGAAGTTGTTTGGATCTTTACAATAATTTGTAATAAGCCAATGTTTGTAGTAGAAACTAGTGAGACTCCTGAGTGAAATAACTGTAATAATTATATTTTAACCTTTTTTTTCCCTTTAAAGCTTTTGGCAATTTTGTTGGATGACTTAGGAACAAAGAATCATTTAATTCTACACATAAGATTTATTGGTATATTAAAATGCTCTCATTTATTTTGTGAAAGCTAGGGTTCATATAACCCTTATCCAACCGTACGATATTTTTAAATAAAATTTAATCTACTAAAAGGCTAATATTATTAACTGTTTAAGTTTTTATTTTTGGTATCGAGGCAGTAGTATTTACCCTATCAGTTATAATACTTTGATACACTGAAACTAAAAAAAAAATACTGTTGAATAATCCATGCATCTTGATTTTTTAAATTTAAATTGAAATACTATATCTTTAGCACTGCTCTGAATTATAAGCTAATAAATATAACATGAAAAACATAAAGAGAAATTGATATAACCTAGCTCAATACATTTACAATGGTACTGTCAAATTTCTTAAAATCTGGATGTATATACCGTATATTACATAAGATGAAAGCAAATATATGAATGCTGAGTTGCATTGTAGAGCCAAAATACAATCATACTGCTAAATTTGTTAGCTGAATGGGAGATCAGACTAAGACCTTTTTCTTGGTTTATGAACTTTCCCCAGTTATAGCAGGATCAGATGTTAAGAGTCCAAACATAGTTTTGCAGTCCAAAGTATATGAGAAAATTATAGGCGCATAATCTTATGGATGTTTTAAAGACATTCACAAGGAAGGTAATAAAACGCATATGCATACATAGGCTGCATTACTTTCTTAGTATACATAACTTCGTTGCATGGCAATCAGACAATTGTTGAATCCAGTTTTTTCACTGTCCTTATTCACATCACTTTTATTTCTGTTTTTTTGTATGTTATATAAAATGTCTCCATAATTTTATGTAACATCTCATAAAATTTAGTTCTAATCCAACTGATCTCTTTAAAACAGATGAACCTACCCGTTCTCTGAGTGGCTTGATCCTGAAGAACAATGTGAAAGCTCACTACCAGAGTTTTCCCCAGCCTGTTGCTGAATTTATTAAGCAAGAGTGTCTTAATAACATAGGGGATGCTTCTTCTCTTATAAGAGCTACAATTGGTGAGTAGCGGTAAAAAGCTGAGGATGAATTACTAACTACAATTAATCCGTGCAGTATTTGGGTCTGAAATGAGCTCTGGAACATATTGGAATGTGAAAATAGTATCTGTCTGCAAATCTATGTAGCAGCAGTGGGTTTTTTCCCAGGATTGTATTGAAACTGCAAATAGTAGCTATGCATACCAATACTGGTTAGAGAGACATAGATACTTCGAAGAGTTTCAGATAGATGCTATTTTCTCTCTCCTGTATACTCTTTTAAACATTATTTCTGAAGAGCTGCTTGTTATTAGAAAAGAAGGATTATACTATGTATTTTTCTAAATTAGTGCTGTGAAAGTGTTAGAAGCAGAAATATTTAATAAGGTGCTGCTTTAACTTGTAATTGTCAGCTAATTGTTGTGCAAATTAGAACTTGTTTACCTCCCTCTGTGTATAGAAAACTTGTAAAAAGTAGGTGACAGGGCTCATGAAGCAAGTGGACTGTGTAAACTGAATTTGTTGGTATAGACCTTAGTCATAGTATAGAGTATCTCTTTAAGGGCAAAAATATATAATTTAAACTGGAAAAGTTTCATTTGCTCCAATTGTGGCTCATCAAAAATTAAAATGTAGCATAAAGGATTTGCACACTTCGTTTTAGTTACCTATAAATAATAGTTCCTCCTAGTATGTCTCAGTGGCTTTAAGAGTCTTAGCATGTTTTCTGTTAGATTAGTTGGGGAACCAACAGCTCTCAACTCCAGTGAACAATAGGTAACAAGCATGTTGGGTCTTAAGTAGAAAATTCATTTTTTATAGCAAACATTATAAAATCAAAGTTCTTATATGAGAAATTGGCTTGTGAGGTGATATTATAGTTTGTTGTTTCTTTTGGCAGGTATTCTTATAACAACAATTGCTTCCAAAGGAGAATTGCAGATGTGGCCAGAGCTTCTGCCCCAACTCTGCAATTTACTTAATTCTGAAGATTACAACACATGTGAAGTGAGTCTGGCAACTGCATAGAATTAATTGATGGCTTGAGCCAGCAAGATGGTCTTAACTGCGGCTATAGAGTATAGATTTGGCATTGAAATTTCCCTAAGAAAGCTAGTGTAAGTGATGCCAGAGGCCATATTTTATTTAGTGTGTTAAGGATTTTTCAGTTATTTCTAGGTATAGTATATTAATATATTGAACTTTAATTTATTAGTCACTTCCTGTTCATTGGAATCCTATGTCTTCTCAGTAATCAGCTATTACTCTTTCTGATCAGTAAACATCAGAGTCCCTCTATGAGGGAGATGACAGTTTTAAAATTAGACAGACAGACAAAGTTTCGCCTCCCAGTCATGTCCGACTCTAGGGGGCGGTGTTCATCTCTGATTCACAGCCAAAGAGCCAATGTTGTCCGAAGACATTTCCATGGTCATAACTATACTATACACTCAAGGTACACACATCACTGTTACTTTCCCACAAAAATGGTAACTATTTACCTACTTGCATTTGCATGCTTTCAAATTGTTAGGTTAACAGGAGCTGGGGCCAATAACAAGCTCATTCTGTTACATGGTACTTGCGTCTCGAATGCCAACCTTGCTGTCCACAAGCCCAGCATCTTAATTGCTTGGTGCTTGTGCCCCTTTAAGATAGATAACATAGGATAAGATAAAATATTAGTGTTTTCAGGATTTACAAAATTAATTGAATATTTTAAAAAGCCTAGCTGGTATTAGATGGTGTTCACAATTTGTTGAAGTTGTAATGTCATATTTCAGAAATGTGTTCTTGCTGTACACAATGTGATGCAGGTAGTACAGGTAGTCTTCGACTTACAACCAGTTGGTCAATAGCCATTCAACCAACCCATCCTCAAAGTTATGACAGCTGCCTCATTCCCCTATCCCATATCACGTGATTGCATTTTGGGAGCTTGGCAACTGACCTGCATTTACAACTGGTTGCAGCACCCTGCAGTCACATGACTGCACTTTTTTTGCTCTTTTTAGCAAAAATCTCACCCATTCAGAAGAATAATTGGCTTAATGACAACACAGTTCACTTTGTGACCATCCTAAAAAGAGTTGAAACAGCCTTGGCTTACTGATTTATGACTGAAATTCAGAACTCTATTGTGGCTGTAATTTGAGGACTACCTGTACTCTTGTTTTACTGTGCAAATTTTTATCATCATAAAACTTCATAGTTAAAATGGGAGGTGTGTAAAAAGAGAGAGTTGAGCAATATGTCCAACTGGTACTCTTAAAAAATTTCAGGTTAAACATTTGCATCTTGGAAATATGGGTATTCTAAGAATATATCCATGTTCTCCCAGTTTTTTCTGCTAAAAAAAGTTTTAAAAAAATAACAATCCAATTGGTACTCCTCCTGCAATCTCTTTAGCTATTTGGCCTCTAGAATGGCACATAATCAAGTTGTTGCGTAGGAAGTCTGGCTCTGGGTAAGAGGACAACACGTTCCTTCAAATTGGCAGCTTGTCTCTTTTCTCTGGCACAAAGTGAATACCGCTCATGTTAGAAAAGCAATTTGAGGAGCAGAGCCAAGCTGCAGGCATTCAAATGGATTTTAGATGCTCTTTGCCTGTTTTTCATCTCCATATATTTGTTACTAAATGTTACAATGCTCTATAGGGGGCATTTGGTGCCTTACAGAAGATCTGTGAAGATTCTGCTGAACTCTTGGACAGCGATGCTCTCAACCGGCCTCTTAATGTCATGATCCCAAAGTTCCTTCAGTTCTTCAAGCATTGCAGCCCCAAAATTAGGCATGTATCTATTCTAACATCATTGAAACATTTAATGGAATATGCCATTTCGGATTAAAATTAAAGTAATTAAAGCTTTTTGTAATATATCTACTGCTTTTTGATTGAATAAACCAAAATCGTATTGATATAAAATTTCAAATATTTTTTCTGTCACAAAATTAGGAGTAGGTTTGGCAAGTAGCTCAGGTATCTAAACTAGTCTTACTGATCTTTGGAATCTGATTGGGTTGATTTCCAATTCTCAGTTTTCTTATCAATCTGGAGAGTGCTGACAGTCAAGGTCCACCCATTACAATAATTAACCACCGTACTTGTGGGTAATTCGACCACAATTGTCTAAATTCACATGATGTTAATCCACTAACAATGATTTTGCAAAGTACAATGACCAAATCATATTAAAAAGAAAAGACAAAACTTTTGATAGTTTAGTGTAATAGGTGAATCTAGATAGAAGTTTCATAAGCACATGAAACTAGGCCAAAAGTCCTGGTTGAAATAAATCAGGAAATAAATGAGTAGTATAAATGGAAGCAGTACCCTCCTTCGTGATGGGATTTTTCTTTCTTTCTTTACAAGTAATGGAACTAACTAGAAACCACCATTAACTGTAGGTGTTTAGTTTACACATAACAGGCTATAGAGTAAATTATTAGTAAGTTAGCAAACAATAATAGATATGTGACCATTGGGTTTTGCATCCTGAATTGCTTGGAACAGTTTTCAATTTAAGAAAATGTTCATAATGGCAGTTTTCAGATTAGGCCCCTTGATTACATAAACAGAAAAGCAAAGTTGGTAGAAAGTGCTGCTTGTCATAAACAGGCTTCCATAAGCAAGATTCTACTCTGAATGTTCCCTACAGAGTGCCAAGTGTGAAGAAGAACATTTATTGTTATATAGTGACATATTTTAATCTTTGGAACTATCCTTGTAACATAGTTACCATTTTAGTAATGTGAAAATATATTTTTTATCATGATAGGCTTTAATGGAATCAGTCAAATTACTGCTTTGGTAATCAGTTTTACTGTTAATTGTTTTAATAGTATATTAAATTTACTATTATTAAAATAGTATATTTGGTATATATTAAAATAGTGTAATAATAAAATTAAAATACAATTACAGACTGATCCTTAATTCTTATGATTACATTACAAATGAGCACTGCATCTAAAATACTATAGTTTCCTTCCACCCACCTTGTTTTGTTTTCTCACGGAATACAGTGGGCATTGACAAGCCTGGTTCCTTCCTCTGAAGGTGATTGCTGTGAAACAAGCATCCATTGTTATAAAATTATATGATCATAGTTTTGCACATCATGCTTCAAAATTGTTTAAACATATTTTACTGAATAAATCAAAACCAATGTTACATGCGAAGCAACAAATAAATAAATTGCAGAAAGGCTATGTGCAAAAACAAACTCAGTTGTGTCTGACTTCATTTGGAAATAGAAATTTAATACTTAGCGAATGTTCAGATCTTAATAGAATTTTGCTAAGTTTCTTAAAGTTAGATCTATTTCTTATTTCACATTATATGAGAGCGGCAAAGTTTGGAAACCATTTTATTTAAGATGGAATATTTTCTTTTAAAAACCAACATTCATTATCATTATACTAATATTATTCAGTGACTTGTAAAATTAATTAGAGTAATTTCTCCAGTTGTAATTTTAGAGTTGTACTTGAAGGAATATTTGTTTGTAGGTTTTAATTTTGAAGGCTTTGGGGAGGAAAGAAAACCAAGGTTGGAAGTAAATGAAATTATCGAGGTGATCAAAATTCATATGCTTGGCAACTGACTCATATTATTATGGTTTCAGTGTCCCAGGGTCACATAATCACTTTTTGCAAACTTCTGACAAGCAAAGTCAATGGGGAAGCCAGATTCACTTAACCCTGTTACCTGACAAATGCAGTGATTCACTTAATAACTGTGACAAGAAAGGTTGTAAAATGGGGCAAAAGTCACTTAACAAATGTCTCATTTAGCAATGGAAAAGTTGGGATCAATTGTGGCCATAAGTCGAGAACTAGCTGTATAAATAAGTAAAGAAAATTGTTTTGTTAAGTCTGAACTATTTTTAGAACAAATTATTGGTTGTCCAGAATTTGAGATTATACCATGTTGTTAGTAAATTACTGAAGTCAATAACAAAGGCTAAACCAAATATTTTTAAAGCTGTTGTTTTCGTTCCCTAGGTCACATGCTATTGCTTGTGTCAACCAGTTCATCATGGAGAGAGCCCAGGCCTTGATGGATAACATAGATACATTTATCGAGGTGAGAGGAATTATCCTAGGCCAATGGTTGTTTTGAAGGTTGAGGTTTTATAGTCCACTTATATATTAGATGTTCTATGGACTCATTAGTATTATACTTTTAAAGTACAGTTGGTAATTCCCAAATCCCTTTTCTCCAACTCCCAGATTCCTTCCAACTTGCAGCACTTCCTATGTCACCTTGGTGAACAACTATAATAAACTGATAACTTTCTGATAGACTATAGATTTCTAAAAATTAAAAATGCATCCTTAAAATTAAGGCAAAAGTCTCTTTATAGTATCATTATAACATAACACTTTATAGATGGGAAGGGAAACTTGCAGCTCTTTGTGACTTTGTGAGCTTTCCCACATCCAGGTAAATTCTCTTCTTTAATTAAGGAGAAATCACTTCATCTTTAATATTAAAAAAAAGTCTGTGAACATCTTCCAGAGGTTTTCTTTCTGATTGTTATAGTTTTTGGATCAAATATCCTGAAACTGGAAACCTATCAAATGTTTTCTGTATCTCAACAATGGTGGAGAGTTTTTGGGAAATTTATTTACTGGCTTATGTGTAGATGAGGAGGCCTCGAAATTTTAAGAAATGCCAAGATTCTTCAGAGCAAAGTTTGTCATTGAATTAACAGTTCTTTAACCTCGCAACATATGATCAGATTTTCTTCCCTGATTGTTATATTTGTCTACTACTGTAACTATAGGGAGTATCAGGTCTTTTTTTTGTCTAGTGCTTAATATGATTTCTTAAAGGAAGATTAGGATTTCAACATTTGCATCCTTAGCTTTCTATGTTTTAGTAATTTTTTTTTACTGCAGTTGCATACCCATGGTCAGAGGCAACCTTAGAAAACACAGGGTCCATTACAGCGAGAAAGGTGTTTGGTTCTTAATACCAGCATATTCCTTTCCCTAAATTTAGATAAATATAATATGGCCTCAGCTATGTGTACTGAGGTCACTGTTTTGCTGTCTTGGACTACCTCTATATTTGAAAATATGCAGACAGTGTCTGTGAAAAACTTTAGAGTATACAAGCAACAGTAAGCTTAAAGCTTTTCTGTTTTCTTTCTGTATACACTTGTTTTTGCTTCATTAACTTCATTGTCACCATGTGTTCATTTGTTAGCAATACTATTTGCACTTGGCTTGAATTGCATGCAAAATAAATGCATTTCTGTATTATTGACAAAGAATACAGATTGTAATGTTTTTCTGCATAGGAGGGAAGATTTTCTCTCTAGGCTGCAACAGTTCTCGAAGATCCAATTATTTGTCCAGTTGTTGAAGATAGCATTGGATTCATGACTTAAAATAATTTTTCCCCATTCTTGGCAGCACTTATTTGCCTTGGCAGTAGATGAAGATCCTGAGGTTCGAAAGAATGTGTGTAGAGCATTAGTAATGCTGCTAGAAGTGCGAATTGACCGACTGATCCCTCACATGCATAGTATCATCCAAGTAAGTACTCTTGCTTTGAAAAGTTGGTACCTCTAAACCAATGATAGCAAACCTACCACATACAGGTCAGAGGTGACATGCTACAGGTCAGAGGTGACATTTTGAATGTCATGCAGTATTTATCGATACCCGACAACTATTTGCCCTGTTGACCAAATATAAAGTTTACAATGATTACCAAAGAAATTGAATGAACAAAAATACAAAAAATATGTGACCCTGCACCATCCAGTTTAAAATTTTGGTCTACATTGTGCAACATTCTGGAAGTTGATATTTGTTCACCAGTTTTTTGGGGAACAAAGACGAAAAAGGGATAATGTGTAATAGCCACTTTTATAGCTCTACTGAAAGCTTCGTTGTCACTTATGCGACAAGTCACAAGCAAATATGTATCAGGTCACTACCTAATACAAGTAGTCCTCAACTTACAACCATAATCGAGCCCAAAAGTTCTTCTGCTAAGTGAGCCATTTGTTAAGTGAGTATTTCCCCATTTTCGACCTTTCTTGCCATAGTTGTTAAGTGAAGCGCTGCAACTGTTAAGTTAGTATACAGTTGTTAAGTGAATCTGGCTTCCCCATTGACTTCGCTTGTCGGAAGGCTACAAAAGGTGATCACAGGACCCCAGAACACTTATAAATATGAGTCAGCTGCTAAGCATCTGAATTTTGGTCACATGACCATGGGGATGCTGTGCAACAGTTGTAAGTGTGAAAAACAATCATAAGGCAGTTCAAACAGTCACTAAATGAAATGTTGCAAGTTGAGGACTACCTGTATTCTCTATTCAAAAATGAAAATTATTTACTTCCAATTTTTGTTTTCTTTCCTCCCCAAAAGCCTTCAAAATTAAAACCCACAAACTAATATTCCTTCAAGTATAACTCTTAATTCTACAATAGGAGAAATTAATTAATTTTACAAGATTAAATAATAATATAATCATAATGAATATGGAGGGTTTTTAAAGAAAATATTTAAGAATGGTCACTAAACGAGGTGATGTAAGTCAAGGAGTAGGTGTACTGCTTTTTGCAGCAAACACAAAGCAAAAAATGGTTTCTTGAACCAAAGCTTTTATGTCATGTGGTTTTGTCTGTTACAGTATATGCTTGAGAGGACTCAGGACAGTGATGAAAATGTGGCATTGGAAGCATGTGAATTCTGGCTGACATTGGCTGAGCAACCCATCTGCAAAGAAGTGCTGTCTTCACCTCTAGTACAGTGAGTAATTTAATAGCAGCAGTAGTGCCAGTCTACTTTTGATCCATGAACTTTGTTTTCATGTAGTAAGTGATTGATATTTACATTGTGAAAGTTTGCAGATGATTCCGCTATTGTATCCTTTCTTAACAAAAGCTTTGTGCAAGAAAGGAGGCCAAAAAGAAGGTGGAATAAGCCTTAGCTGCCACTAAGCTAATTTTCCTTATCTGAGTTTCAACTATCATAGGCTGAATAATTTATATTAAAACTATATATTAAACATGTACAACTTAACATATATGTTTGTGACCTTTCATTAGAGAAACTAATACAATAAAATAACAGAATATTTGGTCATGAGAAACAGTCCGCAACTATTTTGTTCCAGATGGATAGTATCTCTCACCATAAACTAAGCTACAGACTTCACTAAGCCAACTGTCACTGTACTAGTTATTAATTAGAAATATGGGAAAAGATGGTTGGTCACCCTTTTCTAAGCAAATCTATCTTCATATTTCAGCAAATGAAATTGAACTTGCATATCT
>JANHFK010007254.1:315200-330037 GCA_036250565.1 Sibynophis collaris | reverse complement strand
TTTGAGGACCCCTGATTTAGTGCAATATAAAAAAATGCAAATAATTTTTCTGCGGACCACCAAAATTTTCTCACGGAGCACCAGTTGGTGACTGCTGATTTAGATTGTTTCTTATAGGACTGAGCATAAGACTTGATTACTCTTTCCAGAACTGGAAAGAAGAAAAATATTTTAAAATTGCCCATCAATTGCCATTGGTAGACTATTGCCCATCAATTGCTATGTATAGTTGTTATATTCCTATAATAATGTCACATATTAATATGAATTTATTGTAGATGTATAGAATTATAGAATTAGAAAGCCAATCCCCTGTTCAGTGCAGAATACACTACGGCATTTCTGATTAGCTCTCTTTATGAAAGAGAAATCACCACATAATGTGATGCCCTATTATCTGATTAACAGTTCTTACAGTTATAAAGTATTCCTGATTTCTGGCTTGAACCCCCTTCTTTGTGGGTTAAACACTAGATTTGGTCTTGCCTGAGGACAGTGGTTCTCAACCTGTGGTCTGCAGACCCCTGGAGGTTTATGATGTTATCACTGGGGGTTCGCAAAGTCTGGAATAAATTTTATTATTGAAATCTTGAGTTAAATTTGGGGTCCACAGCCATGGTCTGTGGCCACAAAAGTTATTTAAAAGGGTCGATGGTAAGAAATGGTTGAGAACCAGTGCCCTAGAATGTCTATTGCTTGCCTAACAACAGAGACCATGATACCTTGCCTTTAAAAATAGTTCAAATGTTTTTGAACTCTCAGATGCTATTGAAATGCAAATCATACATTTTCATTCCTATTTGTCTGGGTCAATTTTTTACCTGATAAACTAATCTATCTCATTTTCTTTTAACAGATTGATTCCTATTTTGGTGAAGGGAATGAAATATTCAGAAATTGACATCATATTGTTGAAGGTATTACTTGACCATCCAAACAATTTAGGAATACTATATTGCTTAGTTTCTTGATACTTTTTCTTTTCTGACTTTTTATCACCACTCATAGTTGTTTACTAAGCCAAGTTAATTAAAATGATATTATTCTGTGTTGTATAGTAGCTTCAATACTGCTTCATTGTTTTTTATGCCATTGTTACTGCTGAATATCCATCCTAGTGTAGTGGAAAAAAGATGATAAACATTTCTATAAAACTGAAAAAGTACATTTATGTATTGCAAAAAATGTAAGACACACACACACAAATACATACATACACTGTATACACATACTGGTCCCTTCATACCTGTTTTGACTCCTGGACTAGTCCTTGTAGTTTTCTTGGCAAGAAAGTGGTTTCCCATTGCCTCCCTCCAAGGGCTGAAAAAGAGTGAAAACCAAGGTCATCTAGCTGGCTTTTTATCTAAGGCAGGATTAGAACTGGTCACCCGGTTTCTAGCCTTACACCCTAACTACTACACCAAACTGGCACTCATCGTTTATCTATCAGGTAGCAAAAAAAAAAGTTATCAGCAATAAGATGGTATGGATTTTTGCCTCTTAAAGAAAGTTATAACATATCTGTAAATACAAGGAAATGCAAATGAGCAAATGCATTTATGGAAATGATGCATTACCTTCAACCTGACAGCAGTGATGGGTTGTCATATTCGTACTGTCTGATCCATAGAAGCATTGTCTAAAGCATCTTGAGAAATTTGTAATTCACTTCATTCTATCAAATGTTTAAGTCAGCATTTTAAAGTATTCATAATTTGATTTCTCACTAGTCAAATACAGATGGCTGGAAATGAACATGATATCTTTGGTCTTTGTTGGTTTCTTATCTGAATTTATTCTATACAGAGAGTAACTGGGTTACTGAGAATAATTCAGGTCTTTCATTGAAGAACCAGTGGAGTACTATACAGTGTTTTGCTTTCCTAGCAAGAGAGATTCACTATCAGTTGGGATTCCATAGGTTGTTTCCTCTCACTTACAGGGTGATGTGGAGGAGGATGAAGCTATCCCAGATAGTGAACAAGATATCAAACCTCGCTTTCATAAATCACGCACAGTTACTCTGCAGCATGAAGAGGAGCGGTTGCAGGATGAGGAAGATGGAGAGGATGAGGACGACGACGACGACACACTGTCTGACTGGAATCTGAGTACGTAGGGGAATTAGTATTAAACGGTGCTCTAGGGATCGAGAGGAGTAAAATGCTAGAGATGTAGATTCTGGGAAATAGTGCACACTGGTCAAATGGAGAGAGTGCAATACTATGACCATTTTTGAACTTGAAACTGTAGCTCCGTGTAAGTGAAATTGTTAATGCATTTTCTACTTTGCTGTTATATGGAATTGGATGATAATTAGATGTAGAAAATAAGTTTTACTGGGAAGCAGTTGTTACTCTTCTTTGTGGCTGCCCCTTTTTAATTCTAATTTTGCATCATCCTGGCAGGGACTTGAGAGAAGAGCATATACTTAATTTTCCAATACATGCTTTTGAACGTATCAATGAGTTTCTGACACAACAGGGTTTAGTGCAGAAGCTCTTTGTACTCATTGATGTGAAAAGTTTTTCTCCCTTCAGAATTCGTGTCATTTCTGTCACATGGCCCATTTCTTTTGCAGGGAAGTGTTCGGCTGCTGCCCTTGATGTGTTGGCTAATGTCTTTCGAGATGAGCTCCTCCCACATCTGCTCCCACTACTCAAGGGACTGCTTTTCCATCCTGAGTGGGTCATCAAGGAGTCTGGAATCCTTGTCCTAGGGGCGATTGCTGAAGGTGAATCTTGAAGTTATTAACTTAAACCAGAATTTATTTCTACTGAGGGACATTAGTGATCACTTTTAAAAAAACATGGGATTGACCGTTTTAATAAGTTTACCTGAATATGTCTAGTCTAGATCATATACTAAAAACATCTTTTGCATTTCTAGGCTGCATGCAGGGCATGGTTCCTTATCTTCCTGAGCTGATTCCCCACTTGATCCAATGTCTGTCTGACAAAAAGGCCCTGGTGCGTTCCATTGCCTGCTGGACCCTGAGCCGCTATGCACATTGGGTTGTTAGCCAACCGCCAGACATGTATCTCAAGCCTCTGATGACAGAGTTGCTCAAAAGGATTCTTGACAGTAATAAAAGAGTGCAGGAGGCTGCTTGCAGGTAATCTGCTCCTGGAATGCATCAGTTATCTGTGAAGGACAGCATTGGAGACTTAAGTTTTTTCTTTATCGGCACAAACATGCTTTCTTATTTATTTACTTATCTATTTCTTGTGTTTCTTTTAATTTGTAATCAAAGTGGCTAATAATTAAAATACAAATAAAACATTGATGATCCTTTACCACCCACAGTTCTCTCTAATTAAATGTAGAAATGTCTTTGTAGAGTCCCAGCTGATTATTGTTATCTTTTGGGCTTGATAGAGAGCTTAAACATGCTTAAGAATGGTATCTAGAAACCTTGAGCTTCCATCTGTAGCCTTGAATAAAACTAGGATTTGTAGCATGAATGGATTTTTGGGAAACATAAATGTTACATATTCTAATGCTCTTGATTCCTGGCAGTTTGGCTTGAGATCATGACTTCTGTTTTCCATTGTGCAAGTAGCAGTTCGACACTGGGTTCTTAGAAGAGCAAAACCTCATTTTGCCTGCCTATTACAATCTTGAGAAAGAAACACTGGGAGAACAATAATTATTATGTTGCCAGCCTGCACCCAGAATATATGATTTGTGTAGACTGGCCACCCATATCCTGAAGCATGTCTTTGCTACAAAACTCCCCTTGTAAGGCTTTCTACTGTTATCTTGAGGCTTTCTTTGGATATGATGAAGAATTTGATGACTGAGCTCTATCACATGATGAGTCATGTATTCGTACTGTCTGATCCAAAGAAATGCCCTTATATTTCAGATCAAAAAGAGTAATTAGGCTAGCACAATAAAACTATTTTTTTATCCAAACTGAAACAAGTATTGAATTGACTTTTGATTTGTATCTGTCCACTTCCTAGTGCTGTTATCCTTTCGGTTTGTATTCACTTCTTATTGTCATTTTTTTTAATAGTGCTTTTGCCACTCTTGAGGAAGAAGCTTGCACAGAATTGGTCCCATATCTCAGTTTCATTCTGGATACTTTGGTTTTTGCTTTTGGAAAATACCAGCACAAGAATTTGCTGATCTTGTATGATGCAATTGGCACTTTGGCTGATTCTGTTGGACACCACCTCAACCAGCCGGTTAGTACATTTTTTCCTATTGGCAACTGTGTCAGCAGAAACTGCTAGCATTCAATGACTGTGATTAGTTGAACTGCCTCCTATTTCTTCCCACTTGAATAAAATGCTATTAGTGCCAGGATTTTTGAATATAGGCAAATCCAGATTTTAATTTTTTGGGGGTTTTACTCAATAGGATAACAGTAAGGGGAAAGGGATCTGCTACTTTATATCTGTTTTCTTTAAAACAGAAATCCCTAAATTAAATGTTCTTCCATAGTAAAATTTGATGGTAGTATAGATAGGGCTTTGACCAACAAAAAAGTGTAAACCATATTGGGTTGCCTCTTTTACTGTTCTTGGATTTCCACCAAACCTGTTTCCTTAATGCTAATGGCCCACAGATGCGATTTCTGGGTAAAAAGCAGATAAATGTTCAGTTCATGACTGTTGACGCTCTTGACACTAGGAGATTTCCTAGTGACTAGAAGAACTTGATGGAAAGGGTTAGCTCAATAGAAGAGATCTTATCCTGTGTGCAGAAAATCCCACACTCGGTCTTTGGCATCTTCAGTTAAAGGATCTCAAGTCCAGGTTCTAAAGTAGAATAGACCAGGATTATGCAGATTCTGAGGTAACAGATAACTATTTTGGGAAAAAAATCCCCCCCTTGAATTGAAGAATCTTTTGGGGCATCAGGAATGAATTTCAGAAATTGTAATACACAACTGCATCATTTAGGGATAGCACCCCTGCAATCTCGGTTGGCGTTGTTAACTGAAGCCCATAGTCATTAGGTGAGGCAATTTCCTGTCAACTTTCCACAGTCAAACATAACAGAGAAGCTAGCAGGAAGTGGCAAGTCCCGGGTAGGCAGGTAAGTGGTTGCTAGTGGATGAAGGAGCGACCCAGGATGTATGGAGGAGGGTCAGGGAGAGTACGCAAGATTGCAGAGGCTTGAAGAGACAGTGCACGAGACAGTGCACAGGATGGGGAAATTATATAAGGGTGTGAGAGGATGCATAAGAGGTGCAATGTGGGTTGAAGAAGATGTGTGAGGGTGCACAAAGGTGTGCAAGAAGTGTGGGTTGGAAGGTATGGAGAAGTGCAAGTGTTGCAAGAAGTTGGAGAGAGTGCACAAGGCGGTGTGTGAATGGTGCATGTCAAGGAGCTTACAAAGGGTATGTACAAAAGTCAAGATGCCGGTTGCTGAGGATGTACAAGTGACCTGCATGGCACAAGTACAGAGGGCTGAGGAAGGAATTGCAGATAAGGGAGACATACCCCAGAGATCTATGACCTTCTCTCCCGGCTTCCCCATTGACTTTATGGGGAAACAAGCAGGGAAGGTTGCAAATGGTCACATGATTGCAATGTGCTACAACTGGTTGCAAGTGTGAACTGGTTGCCAAGTGCTCAGGTTGTAATTATGTGACCATGGCAGTGCTGGGAATAGTCAGAACTCTGAGGACCAGTCATAGCCATCATTCATTTCCTGCCACTGCAATTTCAAAAAGTAGCTGAAT
Source organism: Sibynophis collaris (assembly GCA_036250565.1). Classification (NCBI taxonomy): domain Eukaryota; kingdom Metazoa; phylum Chordata; class Lepidosauria; order Squamata; family Sibynophiidae; genus Sibynophis; species Sibynophis collaris. Next base: position 324,339 of record JANHFK010007254.1, on the reverse strand, counting down.
GAATTGTAGGTTGAGAACTACCTGTAGATTGTATTGAACAGCTGGTGATCTGCCTCTATATCAAGTGCATCAGGAAACGCTTTCCAGATGTTACTGAACTGCAGTTCAAAACAGCCCTCAGTAGTGATGGGTGTATGTGTGGTTTACTGTTATTAGAAACGACTAAGGTGCTACAGGTTCCTACTTCAGGTATACATAATGAAAGGTTAACAGCAACATTCAGTTGCTTGGCTCCTTCCTGGTCAGCTGCTTAATCACTTCTCTTAGTTTACTTGTTATAATTAAAATCTTAAAAGTCAGATGTTATGAGTAAGAACTGAAATTTCTTCAGATCTTGTTTTCTCCATCTGTTACTTGTGTTTTTATGAATAGATGCCCCTATCATTGCAATTGTTAGCATTTGCAAATCTGGTAAATATTACTCAATTAATTGAGTTAGAGCAGAAATCCCAATGCCAGAAACATATATGACAAATTAAAATTGAGACTGTTTGAATCCATAATGTACTTAATGATTTTTAATTCCAAAGATTCTGGATTGATACTGGCAATGGTTCCAACTGAAATGTGGTTGTAAGTTGCCTTATTTTTCCCAGGAATATATCCAAAAGTTAATGCCTCCATTGATCCAGAAATGGAATGAGCTGAAGGATGAGGATAAGGATCTTTTCCCCCTCCTAGAAGTAAGTAGCCAATCAACTACTAATTATTTGGATGGGTTTTAGTGCCTCAAATGATATGATTAATGTTCTCGTGCGTGAAAAATTGACCTGTCTGATGCTCTGTTTAAAGATAAGTGTCTTACCCTTGTCTGTAGTCCTGTTCTCTGTAGGGCTACATCTTGGGGTGTCATTTTAGCAACTTGAGAGAAAACTGATATTTATTTTCATGTTTCATCTCAAATTCCTGATCTCAGTATTTAAGTACAGAAATGTACATGCAACATGATCTTTCATGCACTATTCATTCACTTCTACAGTGTTTGTCATCTGTAGCGACTGCTCTGCAAAGTGGCTTCCTACCATACTGTGAACCGGTCTATCAGCGCTGTGTAACACTTGTGCAGAAAACCTTGGCTCAAGCAATGGTATGGCAGTATTTTCTCAGCAGTACCTTAGAAATTTGTTCTAAGTTCCCAAAACATGTTTCTGTCTTGTCATCATGGCTTGCTAGTGGATAAGAAAGTAATGGAGCAGATTAATTCTTCATCATAAAAAAATATTTGATCCATTAGTTGCCTGAATCTTAATTTTCCAGTCTATTGTTTTAATGTGTGGGTGTACAGTTTTTCAATCCAAGAGCTATATTTGGTTTAGAGCTTGACGGTGTGGGCTGCATTCTGTAGAACAATGTGGAACAATGTAAACATTCAAATATGCATTCGTTTAGATTTAATTGAAATACATAATTACTGAAATACTGAATAATTACTGTATTTTTAATTTTTTATCTGCAATGTCAAAAATTACAATTCAGTAGAAATTTCTGGAGGGCTCCTGGGAGCTGCATATGATTGCAAGCTGTCTATCTCTTATAGTAGCAGAATTACTCTCTTTAATCTGCTCAAGAAAACTTGAAGTCTTAATCACATTACTTTCTTTTTTTCCCCCAATAAATTATTTTTCCCCCCAACGCAGATGTACAGCCAACACCCTGATCAGTATGAAGCACCTGATAAAGACTTCATGATAGTTGCCCTTGATCTGCTAAGTGGTTTAGCTGAAGGTCTTGGATGTCATGTTGAGCAGCTTGTAGCCCGTAGCAATATAATGACTCTACTGTTCCAGTGCATGCAAGTGAGTGAACGTTTTACATGTTTGGCTGTTTAGCCGATAAATAGTTCCTCGGGGCCCAAAAAAAATCACAAGGCTTGAATATTAGTCTAAGTATTGCAACAAAAATAGTGAGCTGATATATAATATATTTTAGCATGATTGCAAGGCTGGCATGTAGGTAGTTCAGAGGAAATATTTTGCATTGCATGTTTTTAATTATTTGCTTTATAAAAACATTCTGAAAATGGAAGCTGTAAATACTTTGGAATAGTTACCACTTCAAAATAATTTTGACAGCATATTAAAGCTATGAGGGGGAGGGGGGAGGGAGTAGATTAAGTAAGTAATTTATAAATATACATAAATTTTTATAATTAAGTGAATCCAAAAAAGCTTAACTGGTTAATAAAAAAGAATTCAAATAGCTAGTTACAGGTTATTTGTCCTAATCTTAGTTGATCTTAATTCAGATTCTAATATAAACATAGCAAAAAAGGACTTTCTTTTCTCATATTTCTTCTCCTCCTTATAGGATACTATGCCAGAGGTTCGGCAAAGCTCCTTTGCACTTCTGGGAGATCTTACCAAAGCCTGTTTTATGCACGTCAAGCCATGCATAGGTAGGTACCCTTTTCCCTGCAGGTATTTATTATGATGGTAGCAGTCTCAGTATTGATGCTTTTTAAAATCCCAGATAAGAAAACCAAGAAATGTACATTGGTGGGAGAGGTCAGAAGGACATTATGTTAATTGCTAACATTGACTTGTATCTGGTTTATGTTCCTATTCTCCTGATAAAAGATGCTCTTTGGCATTTTCTTTGCCTGTCCTAATTCATAGTTGTTGGGACATTTTGAAAAGTACAGATTCCAGGTATTTTCCTTTCAATCCACTTAAAAGAAGCTCCCATTAGATAAAAGAAAGTTCCATTGAATGCAGTATGTGAACTAGTTCTGTTTCCAGCTTTAGTGAAAAAAAAGATTAAAAAGAAAGTGATAACTGTCCCAGCCAGTTTTGTGTGGGCTGAGGACTCAAAGATGGCAGATACACAACTGATCTCAATTCTGGGTTTTGTGCTGCTAACACACAGACATAGATTAACAGATTAAAGAAAGGGGTGATTTGATCAGTTCGGTTGTTGTTTAGGCTAAAATGGAGCCCTTTATACCAACCCATTTATTGGAGTTTGTCAAAAATGATTTTAAAAATTTACTGCTTCCAGATGAGCACTAGAAAATCAGTAATCCAAATATTATAAATGCTACTTCTAATGTTTGTAGTTGAATACAGCAGGAGTTCAAATTTGAGTGTTCTGTACTGTTCTTTTAGAACTAAGGCTAGGTTTCCTTAAAATAAAAGACAAATTAATGAGACATCTGAATTTTGCCAGTCCAGATCCAGAGCTACCTTACTACACTAAGATTGAAAGACAAATAGTAATGAGATTGTCAATTCTTTCTGTACAGAATCTTTAATAATGGTTAGTTGCAATCTAAGTGTTCTTTATTGTGTTGATAATGCTGAGTAAACATATTTTCTCTTTAGCTGAATTCATGCCTATCTTAGGGACCAACCTGAATCCAGAATTCATTTCTGTATGCAACAATGCTACTTGGGCAATTGGAGAAATATGTATGCAAATGGGTGAGTGTAAAAAAAGTGTCCACACAAATATGGGCGAATAGACTACTATAGCATTTTGGAGTTGTATTCTTTTCTGGTTTTTATATGAGAACAATGTCTCTTTGGCATTTTAGGGTGATAGGCTTCTTGTTGCTTAGGTGACGTATTTCTTCATGAAAGCTATTGAAGTTGTGCTTTTTGATGTTTAATTCTGTTAGTCCCCCAGTGACATTTTCACTCTCACAGTCTTGAGCCACTGATGCAACTGTTGTTAATGATGGCTGTGATATATTTTGATAATTTGATAATATAATTTGTTGAGGTGCTGTCCCAATGCATGGAGGCTGTGTGAGCCTCAGTGGGAAGAAACTAACACAAATTCAATGCCACAAAGATCAAATGGTTGTAGATGCTGGAACCATCTAGATATGGGGACCTTACATCTTCATTCATAGATGGAATTGCATTTGTCCATTCAAGAGTGATGAAGCTCTTCTTGGACTTAAGAAACTAAAAAGGCCTTTGCAGAGCTTCATCTGGAGTATCAGTTGCATCATTTCCTGGTTTGGGAGGGCCTGTCGTGAAGACCACTTGGGAATTTTTCTTCTTAGTGAACTGTAATGATTGCCAGTGTACCTCCAGGTACAATTCAAGGTGGTGGTGATGGCCTAAAAAGCCCTCATTGCATAGGGCTTGATTAATTGTGAAACCATCTCTCTCCCATGGTTTCTTCCCATCTAGTAAAAGCTGACAAAATGGGCATTCTCTGAGTCCCCTTAATAAACAGTGCCATTTGTCAGGAAGCATGCATTTCTGTGTCTTGGTGCCTGACATTTGAAATGGCAGACTCCTGAGATCTGAGTGGCTCCCACCCAAATGGCATTCTGGAAGCCCTTAAATATCAGGGTGTTCTCCCATGCTTGGGTTAGCTTGGATTGAACCCCTTGCTAGATGTGCTTGCATGGTTTTTGATGGTATACATCCAAATTCCCCATGTTCATTTGTTTGAATTTAACATTGTGAGTCAGCCTAGAGTTGGATGGTGCCAAAATCAAATAAATCCATAAATAATAGTATCAATTTCTACTTTATCTATAGTTATGGCCTACGGCTAATTGTAATAGGAACCTATTTGTATATCTGATTTCTAGCCTTAAATGGTGTTCTTAAGCTTTTCTGATCAATGAATCAAAATCATTTTGTTTCATGCATGAAGAAGCAGCAAGATGTTAAATTGGAAGACATTCAAATATAGAATCTAGATTTCTAGAGTTAGGCATGACTCAGTTCACTAATTTCTTTTTACCAGGGGCTGAAATGCAACCATATGTTCAGATGGTGCTGAATAATCTTGTGGAGATCATCAACAGACCAAATACTCCTAAAACTCTTCTGGAAAACACAGGTGATTCTTGTGTTAAATGCATTTACTGTCCTAGTGATAGCTATGATTATTTACTAACTCATAAATACAAATTTATCAATATTGATTAGACTTCATGGGCTTAATATGACTATCATTCAAGATTATGCTTTAACTACCAATTGAGAAGAAAATGAAGTTGATAAACAGAACGTAAAAGCAAGATTTGTTGCTTGTGATTGGAGACTGAAATGCTAATCTTGGAAACACAAAGAAAATATTAAATAGTATGGCTTAGGAAACTGAAATGAAGCAGGGGACCAACTTACAATATCTGTTGTTCTAATTATTTCATGGCTGTCTTCAAACAACGGAAATAATGCCTCTATAAGTGGATATTGGTGTGGGAGAAAACTCCTGAAATACTACTCACAGCCAATAAAACAAACTGATGGGTCATTGATCAAATCAACTCAAAAGTTATCACTCAACCAGATTCAAATTATCTTACTTACAGACACATTATGCAAAAATCTAGCTCTCTAATGCTGGGAAAGGTGGAAGAGGACGACTAACAGTAAGGGGGATGAAATCAGTTATGGTGGTAATGAGTGTACCATTGGGAGATTGAAAGAATAGGTTAGGGATAGATCATCATGAAGGGAATCTGTAAGAAGAACTTCAAAATGACTTGATGACCCATAAACATAATCAAATACAGGCTTTGTGTTTTCATGCAGATACTTTGAAAATAGCATTGATTTAATTATAAAGGGAGCATATAATCAAACCTTGGACTTCTATAGCTGTTTCTTCACTAAAATTTCACCAATTTAAAATGATTTATGACTTGCTAAAGGTTTAATGGAATTAAAAAGATGTATGCATTTATCAAGTAGGTTTTTTATATAAATGGCAGGTAACTAATTTGATACCATGTATTAGTGTGGAACCATCTTTTTATTATGTGCTGCAGTATAGTAAAGCTAAAGTGGTATACTACCATATAGTATACTCCATTGATTCTATCCACCCATATCTTATTACTACAAATAGATAAGACACTGCTTTGCTTTTGTGACAAATTTGTTTCTTTGTCTTCTCTAGCCATCACAATTGGCCGCCTGGGCTATGTCTGTCCTCAGGAAGTGGCACCGATGTTGCAGCAGTTTATCAGACCCTGGTTAGTGTTTATGAAGAGGCATGGAACAGACTTTGGGGCTTGCTTTTCAGGGATTAAATCAGATTAGAGACATCTCAAATTGTAAATTTGATCCTCTAGAATTTCCATTGAGTTGTTTTGTTACCATGATCACTGACTCTTTCAGTTGTGGTATTCCTGCAAAAAGGAAAAAAAAGCCTTTCTGAGCATTGCATACAATTCTTTATATATGGAAAATATCACATAGCTAACACATTCTTTGCCATTATAATTGCACAAGGCAGATAGAATCTGGAATCTCTGTCTGATGCAGCAGAACTTTTGCCATTCATCTTGCTATCCTTCCTTTTTTCCTCCTCTTCTGGGACTGGTATTTGGCAGTTTTAAATGGCTAGATTCTCCATTATTCAGCAATATTTTTAAAGTCTACAGTTGAAATACATTTAATGTCACAGTTTTTCTTACAGGATGTGTAAAGGAAAGATCCTAAAATTAGCAGTACTTATAATTTTTTTGTGTGCTTGTGGTCTCACTCTAAATAATGATCAGAGTTTAAACTGAACCATAAGCCCTGTATAAAGAAGGGTGCTTAGTGAATATTTATATGTAAATATATTAATGGAAGAATGTATAGATTGTAGAAACTGTTTAAGAAATCTGTTACAATTATCAGATTTATTAGAGTAACGTATCTGCCAAAAATATCAAGGTTGATCTTCCAGATGGGCTCAATCTTAGTGCATGGTTTGGGAAATGCATTGTTTTTTGGTCTTCCCTGCTTTCTTAACATATGGAAAATGTATTCTTGTTCATAGGTGTACATCTTTGAGGAACATTCGTGATAATGAAGAAAAGGACTCTGCTTTCCGTGGCATCTGTATGATGATTGGAGTAAACCCTGGTGGAGTTGTACAAGTAAATAAGCTTTAAATATTAAATTATTGTGCATTATTATATATGCTATCCCAGGGTGAACAAGAAGGTAGATCTTGCTATACGGGTAAATCTACTGTTAAAATAATTAAAGATGTTTGACTTTCAAATGTTTAGCCATAGTAGTAATCAATTATGAAATAATTTTTTATATGAGGAGACAATTTTTAAATTTTACATGTGTCTCCTTTGCTAGACTCCAAATACAGATGTTTTTCTAGTTTTTCTAAAAAGATTGATCCTACTACCTTGAACTCTGTCAGCCTAATTTATAATAATCGGACATTTACTCAGTCCTATGTAAGTTTCCATTTGTTATGAATTGCTCATTAATTGATGTTAGAGCTGGCTGTTCCATTTTCTATAGTATTTTCAGATGCTCATTAATATGTAGAAAACTAGTTAAAAATATCCAGTATATTACATACAGTAGTTCCACAAGATCTTTCTTAGATTGAGGTGGATTTGCCAGGTTTCTTAGCTTCATACTAGTTAGACTTTTGATTTCATGCCTATACTTTTGTAGAATGATAAATTTGATTTTGTTGGCTTGAACTATAATCTAGTGAATGTTTTCTTAAGAATTCTCATATTTTTGTAGGATTTTATTTTCTTCTGTGATGCTGTTGCTTCATGGGTGAGTCCAAAGGATGACCTGAGAGATATGTTTTATAAGGTAGGTCTGTTTGGCAGTACATTAAGAGTTTATTTTAGAATTTACTTTATTTTGTAAGTTGATGTTACTTGTTTATATACTCATGTTGTTTCCTAACTTATATCTCTGAATTTTCTTTCTGAGTTTTTTGGAGGCTGTAGATTTTAGTAGTTCTAGTAGTTTAGTACCGTGTTCTCCAAAAAGACAACCCACCTTGAAAAGAAGCCCTATCATGTTTTTGAGAGCATGCGATCAAATTAAGCCCCACTCACAAAATTAGCCCTAATTAAAACCCCGTTCACCCCAGGCTGGAGGCAGTGGGGCTAGGCACACAGGTAAAAAAATAAGCTAGAGTGGGGCTGGAGGGGTGGAGTTGCCCTACTTACCAGGCCTCGCACACCCTGACACCTGCTTTGGCTTCTTCTGCGGCCACTCACACGCATCGTCCTGGCCTCTGTTTTGCTTTCAAATGCCTGCTGGAAGGCATCTGCAGCCTTCTATTATCTCCTATCGGCTGCAAAGGGCTTTCTGGACGGCATCTGCAGCCAATAACAGAGCTCCGGATCGATCAGGATCTCTGTTATCGGCTGCAGATGCCTTCCGGCAGACATCTAAACACAAAATGGAGGCTGGGGCAATGCATGCAAGTGGCGGCAAACAGCTGCAGAAGAAGTAGGCCAGCAGTGGGCTCCTGCTGGGCGGGGCTGTCGGTGTCACCGCTGCTAGGTGAGTCAGTAATTAGAACCTTCCAAGAAGAAGACCTAGCTGTTTTTTTGAGGGTCAAAAGAAAATAAGACCTGGCCTTCTTTTGGGAGAAACACTGTAATTTTATGGGAGATATAGGGTTGTACTGATAATGGTGTGGCTGTTTCTTCTCCCGCAATGTGTGATAATGTATTTTTTCCAGATTCTCCATGGTTTCAAAGATCAAGTTGGGGAAGATAACTGGCAGCAGTTCTCAGAGCAGTTTCCTCCACTTCTGAAAGAGAGGCTTGCTGCATTCTATGGTGTTTAGGCGAAGCAGCAAAACCATACTTGGTGAGTCCCAAGAATGTTGAGTGAGATTATATCCCATATAATTGAAAGGAGAATGGATAACTAAATTGAAAGGAGAATGGGTGGAGAGGGTGGAGCATTTTTTAAAGAAATCTTGTCTCAAGGATGAGAAATTGAGAAGAAAGGGATAGATATTCCAACTCTAATCTCTAATCCATCCTGATTAGGATTAATAAATATACCAATAAAATTTTAATGTCCACCATAACCAGTGGTACTGATTTTTATTGCTCCTGAATTGTGGCCAGTTTCCACTTCTAATTGTGGCTGTATTAATTTAACTAATTACTCTCATGATGAAAGTTAGGTAACTTTGATAAAACGAATTTGTAGAAAATGGTTCAGTCTTATGAATTCAGTGTGTGTTATTGACTACTTTTTTAATTCCAATAATCTTTTTCTTTCCTCAGGTTCCTGTGTGCGCTGGGAGGGATACTGGGAACTCGTCCATAACCCAGTGTTGCAGATCCCTGTTAATGGGGGGTTAGGGAGGACGGGAAGAGCATTGTGGGACATAAAATGACCGCTCCCCATCTCCTGAAATTTACAAAGTTGGGGGGGAGGGTGGGCCT
>JANHFK010007254.1:245626-259622 GCA_036250565.1 Sibynophis collaris | reverse complement strand
TATCTATCTATCTATCAGAATAGAGCTGGAAGGAACCGTGGAGGTGTTCTAGTCCAACCCCCTGTTAAAACAGGGGACCCTATACATTTCAGACTGTCCAATCTCTTCTTAAAAACCTCCAGTTAACTTAAAAACAACTTCTGATGGCAAGCTGTTCATTGTTAATAATCAAATTTAGACCGGATTCCTGTCAACACGCTAAACCCTGGTTTGTTAAGCCATGCTGTATTGGATAAAGTACTGGTTGGATTCTCACAGCTTGCTCTGCCACAAACTCCAGTTTATCAACAATATTTCTTTGCATAAAGTGAGAAGCTAAAAACTGACATTGTTCATCATTGGTGGAAGGATGTAGGAGGCACCTTGAAAGGCTGAAAACCACATCTAAAAAGTGGAATTCAGTGAAGTGGACAAACTGTGAACTTGGGTTAAGCTAAAAGTTCATTAAAAATCAGCTAATAAAAAGTAATTTTGCTGGGTTTTTTTCCCTGTTTTTGTTTAACCTGATCTGGGGATCCAGCCATCCTGGTTTATAAAAGTGCGGATTGTAACTCTCAACATTAGCACATCAAATTGTTGGGCTCATATAAGCAAACTTTGGTTTAGCACAATGCATAAACTCAAACTACGTAAAACTGGGAGACTTTGATTAATTATCTACCAGATACTTTTTGTTTTCTGATATAAAAATGATCCCATTCGTCTCCTTTCGTGGCTAGCCCCCTGCCCACCTATTTTAGAATTTAATTCTCCAATAGCCAGAGTGGCACTCACCAAGGGGCAAGAATGCAAGCTGGTTTCCCGCCATGGACAACTCATTGAGGCTGGGAAGCTGGCACAGATGGCGAGGGACGTACCAGAGATGATTTTGGTCAGCGGTGAGGTACTGAAGAGAGAGGCACATGTGCAGTTTTTCAGGCAAGGTTATCAAATGATTGGTTGAGATGTCCAGCGTCTGCAGCTCTTTAAGGTCTCCAAGCTCTGCAAACACAATGAGAACAACAACTTTACCTTTCAGAGTTCATTAGAAACATCTTAAGGAAAATCCAGAATAACAGAATTGGAAGCAAAGATGGTATTTAGCCAGTTCACACTGGTTCACGCGAACTGGTAGCAGAAATCGCAGGTGGGTCCGCCCACCCATCCTGACTTTATGCCATCCTATTTAGGCACATTTTTTAGGCCGGGCGCACGTGCAGAAGGCACGTGCGAGACCAAAGCGCTTGTGTGGAAGGCAGGCGCGTGCATGAACGAAGCGAGCGTGCACGCACGGGACGAACCGGTAGTAACATAATGTGAAAAAGACCATTGGTTGGAAGGAACTTTGGAGGTCCAATCCCTTGTTCAAGAAAGAGGCCCTAATACCAGCGATGGCTAACCTTTTTGCCGTCGCGTGCCCAAAATGGGAGGAATGTGGGTGGGTCGCGTGCGCACGTGCCCACGCCCATAATTCAATGTGCCCCGCCCCCAGCCATTTCCGGCCTCCGGAGGGCCTCTGAGGGGTAGGGAAGGCCATTTTCACCCTCCCCAGGCTCCTAGAAAGCCTCTGGAGCCTGGGGAGAGCAAAAAGCAGGCCGTTCCCACCCCCCTTGAGGCCCTCCAGAGGCTGGAAACAGACTGTTTCCCAACTTCCAGTGGGCCCGGAAGGCCCAAAAATCAGCTGGCTGATGCGTCCATGCACACTGCAGCTGAGCTAGGGCAAAGCTCGTGTGCCCACTGATATGGCTCCGCGTGCCATCTGTGACACCCGTGCCATAGGTTCGCCATCACTGATCTAGATATTTTTCATTTATGGTCATGTTTTCTTAGGGGAGAATTGGTTTCATGGACCTCCAGGCAAAGAAACAGCACCTCCTTCTAGTCTAGTGCAACTGCCTTGATCTCTTACAAGAATCAGTTGATCCAAATAAATTGTAGGCTGACATATACTGCTGTTTCTTTGAAGAGCTCTTGTACTTTTTCTGCTATAAGAAGTTTGCTTGTGTAGAAATGGCCTGCCTTGCTTCAGAGAGGTAGCGGTTATCTCAAAGGAACAAAATCGGTCTTGGGTGACTTGCAATCAGACTGATAAGAACTGCATTAGTGATGCATTTTGCCTGCATATGACCTGTCAATCAAGTCCTCCTACCAAGAGTTCATTTCCTAGACTTGTCACCAGCAGTGCAAAACCAAAGGCATTGTAACATACTCTGCCAGGTCACCTTAGGAGGCTGGGGGTTGGGGGGATTGGGTTGTGAACTTGAAGATGGGAAACGGCTCCTTCTCCTGGTCCCAGGTGCCTTGTGTTGCTTCCTCCATCCCTTACAGCTACTATCTTTCCTTTGGCTCTGCAGAGAAGTTCAGAAAGCAGTGAATACAGCCCAGGGCCTTTATCAACGTTGGGGCCAGCTGCTTCAGGAGACCCAAATTGTGAACAAGGAGGAGCTGAACTGGACTACAAATGAATTACGCAACACCTTGCGCAGCATTGAGTGGGACTTGGAGGATTTGGAAGAAACCATTTATATCCTTTTGAGGCTGAGATTGAAATTAAGTGGGATACCTCTCTCAGTGATACTATTATATCCTTTAAAAAAAAAAAACCCTTCCTGCCGGCTTCTAAGACAGCCCTAGCAGCATTTTGCTCCTGCATTGCTGCTGGAGTAAATCTGTTTTCTCAACATAGTAGGGGAGCAAACAAAAGAGGCTGAATTTCTGATGACTGAATAGTAGAGTAAGACCCAGGTATTGGAAGCCAGCCTAGTTTTTTAAACTTACAACCTCCAAGTCCTTTGCACTTAACCCATAATCACGCATTGTGGAATCAAACCCACAAAAGTTTACCATTGCGCCGTCTGAGGTTGCAGCACGACGTTCTTTTGTTACAGAGATGCGGGAATCGGTCAAGGTAAGGCTTCCTGAAACATATACCCGATTGTGCATCAAGGGAGGGCAGGATGTGATGAATAAAAATTTTAACTGTTGCTATTGAAAAGCCACCTTGGGTGTAAATGCTGAGTTTTTGATTCATTCTGAGCAAAATTAGATGTTATAAAATTCCTTTTCTATCAGAAAATTGTGATAGAATTATGACAAATTGAAAAGTCCACAAATTCTTGATTTTATCTTGCCTCTTGGTGGCCTTATGCTTCTTTATAGATTTGGTAAAGTCAAAATTATGGTATCTATCATATATTGCATATGCAATGCAAGTACGTGATTTGCATCGGTTGTGTTACAATATCGAAGTAAATATGCAGGTTTATGTCATATGTACAATATATACCGTATATCATTTGCCACCACCGCCCCTTTCCCCCCTCTATAGATAACCATAAATTTATAGTATTGGCTTTTATTTCTGCACATTCAGGTATTGGGATCTCTCTCTCATTCCATTTATATTCGCTGTACCCTATACACAGTCCTTGACTTACAACGGGTTGCTTGGCAATTGATTGGAGTTCTGACAGACCTACCTGGTGGATACTTGTGTCTTAGATTTGAAGTTTTGATGGTTGGGACCCCCTCACGGTCACATGAGTGCACTTTTGGTGCTTGGCAACTAGGTCACATTTGCAGCCATTTGCCACTTCCTGTACTCACGTGATCGTGTTTTTACAATGTTTTTTTGAAGACAACTGGCAATTATTTCCAGTGTTCGCCATAACCGCATCTGCTGTATAGCAAACATTAACTTAACTGTGGTGATTTGCATAACAACTGCTGCAAAAAAGATTGTAAAATTGGGTCAGTCATGTGACTGACTCATTTTACAACCATCATGAGTTACAACCACCATTCTTTCTACTGAAATAAGAACTATCCCGGACCTACGCCTCTTCCGTCGAGCCCTCAAAACCCATCTTTTCACACTAGCCGGCCTTTCATGAAACTTTCAAATTACTGTTAAATTATAGTTTTAAGGGGTATTTTAATGGGGTGTTGATATTTTAATTGTTTTTTAGGATTTTAAATTTTGAGTCACTAGTATATATTTTTTAAGGGATGTTTTTAACTGTATGTCTATATGTTTATGTGTTTTTTACTTGACTTTGTACGCCGCCCTGAGTCCCAATAGGGAGAAGGGCGGGATAAAAATAAAATTATTCTTCTTATTCTTATTCTAATACACTCTTAGTGAACACCATTTTTATTGCTTCTTTTTTGTTTTCTGTAGGAAATGCAGGATCACATGTCTGACCCAGCGGCCCAGTCCTTTGTGGAGAGGAACAACCGAGAGGTAGGCTCTTCAGCTCCCTCCACTTTAACATGTTGGTTTGAATTTCCTTAGGAATGGAAGAGCCATGACAGTAGCTACTGTAGCCTCTTTGCCACAAAGGATTTTCTAATCCTACCCAGGGAAGATTGGCCCCCAATATTCACCATTGCCACTTAGATGCTTCATGGTTTTCCTTGACGCAGTTAGAATCTTGTCTTACTCAGAGTTTTCTCATCTCTTTCTCTGTGGAAGTTGGTGGATGACAGGGACCGCTGTGGGCTGTTGAGTGCAGAGAAGGTGTCAGCAGCTGATTCACATATTTTGGAAGAGCAGCAGTTGCATCAGAAGGTGAGAAGATGAACATCATCCCAATCAAGCTAGTGGTTTTCACAAATCAGCTCCTTTTCTACAGAAACTAAAGGGGATTTCTACTTTTTATATTTTTAGGGGTAAAAACATAGCACAGATGTGTAGAGGTATGAGCTCTAACATAAACATTGCTTGTTGGCCTTAAACATCCATGCCACTCTGCTTGATTGCATCTCTTGACATTATTTTTATCTTCCTGTCAAACAACTTAATAGCAAAGCTCCTTGAATGGAAGTAATGATAATTTGCATTCTTTTTTAAAATTGGAGTTCTGGGTCTAAACCTTGGCTTATGAGCGTGCTCAGAATATCAGTTCCCCATCGGTAGAACGGGAATAGTAACGGTCAGCTTCATAAAAGCAAAGTAAGATACCAATGAACACTTGTATTTTTGAAATTTGCCCCATCAATGTAAAAAAAAGAAAATCATGTTTCAGTGCCAGAATTAGCTGCTTGCCTGCTTTCATTATTTTTCTTCTGTTTTAAAACTCCTGTTTTAACTTATTGAACAAACAGAAAGAGTCCCAGTGTTGTGATTGAACTGAGAAAGGCTTGTATATATACCCATTTTTTCAATAGCCATTTGAAAAAGAAATGCAATGAATGTGAGAAATGCAATGGTCCAAACCGTTGAGTGAAGTACTATTGTAAACACTTAATTCCTTTCCGTTTTTCCTGAATTCTCTTTATAAAAATTTTTGCCCAAAAGGATGCAAATTTTTTTTTATGGTGTTGGGTGTATCACACAGTTGCATTTTTGATAGCAGATCTCTGTTATTTGAGACTTCTGTAGATCTCTTGTTTCCTGTAGATGTTGCTGCTGTCATTCCCCCCACCCTGCTCTGATGCCTTCTTTTCTCCGTGATAGTTGATCATTGAGGAGCAGGATGAACAGTTGGAGCTGGTCTCTGGCAGAATTTCTGTGCTGAGGCACATGTCAGGGCGGGTTGGAGAGGAACTTGATGAGCAAACTATGTGAGTCCAGGTAGCAAAGGTGGGGTGTTGGAATTGATTGGATTTGCTTGGATCTGGTTTTCATGTGACATTGTCTAGCAGTGCTGGGACATTTGAAACAATTCATTCAGAACTACAAAAAGCCCATGTCTTGGTGAGTACGATGGCAACAGACGAGCTTCGGGTACATATTCTTAAGCAAATCAGAGATCAGATTAATGACTGCTAATGTAGAATTAAGAATTCTTTTCAGTAATATGCAATCCTGGCGAATCCCATAATGTAAGCAAGACTAAGGCAAAAACTGCTATCTTCTCCCTTACCATCTTCTATCAGAATGTTCTGGTGGTGTTCTTCATCTTAAAGTGCTGCATCTCATCTCGTACACAAAAATTAGCAGATCAACCATGATTAATATTCATACTGGCAGTTAAAAGTAATTCTTGTCTCTTATTCTATTGGAGATATTGCAGACAAATCAGTTTGGGCCCCTACTGTAGAATATGTATTTTGGGGTACAGTTCCATCTCTTAGATCTCAAATTGTATTAGTAATAAAAAATATTTTGAAAATTCCCAGCAACAGAGCGAACTATTGTTAGCTGCTAACTTTGTGCCTTGTGACCAAGTGGGAGGGGAGCAAGGTTCTTGAGCTTTAAATATGGGGTTGCTGCTTTAGAAACTACTGCCATGTGATGATGCATTTGCTGACTTTCTAGAATGCTAGAAGACTTTGCTCACGAGATGGACAGCACTCAGAGCGGCATAGATGGGGTGTTCAAAAAGATGGGCAGAGTCTCCCACATGGCCCGTGGTAAGAGGCAGGGCTTTTTGGTTTCTCTTGACCTGTCCATTTGCATGGAATAAAATTGCTTCCACCTCATTCCAATTCACTGGGCTTTCTTTTCATGTAGAACTGTTTAAGGAGCTGCTGAATCTCACCCTGTCTGGCATTACTAGATGCCCAGTTTTCCTACTGTTTTCCTTTTCTATTGGAAATACACAATTTTCTGCATTCCAGATGTTTTGGATAATTAATCCCAGTCAGTGTGAACAAAGGCCAGTGAATGCATTACTCTCTGGACTGCAGAATGCCTAGGCCTAGTTTGTTTAGTTTGAGCACCTGTAGGCATTAAAGTTTATAGAGATACTGGCCTTCATAAATTCACAGCTCTTTAAGTACACTGACAAGCATTGATTGATCAATTTGGTTTATACCCTGAGTTTTGATCAGGAACTCAAGGTGATGCAGAGAATGTTCTTCTAATAATTCTATGAATAGGTTGGGCTGTGACTGTTCCAAAGTCAGATTTTTCCCCCTCTCCCTTGATTCAGCAAATGAGCCAGTGATCATAACCCGGAATCAGCATTCATTTTGAGATCATATTTTTTATGACCTTAGGCCTCTTGTCAAAGCAACAGCTGTAAGAAAAATGGATCACTATATCAGAGGTGATATTCAGAAGATTCTGACCAGTTCTGGAGAACTGGTAGCAGAAATTTTGAGTAGTTCGGAGAACCGTTAAATGCCACCTCTGTCTGGCCCTGTCCCCATATGTTCTCTGCCTCCCGAGTCCCAGCTGATCGGGGAGAAATGGGGATTTTGCAGTATCCTTCCCCTGCCACGCCCATCAGGTCATGCCACGCCCACAGAAGTAAAAAAAATTGAATCCCACCACTGCACTATTTGGATTCAGGAACAGAAGAGAATAAGGGACTTCGAGAGCATAATTGCATAAACTATTCCTCTTAGGTCAGTTTTGCACTTTGATTTGTGCTGAACATTCTCTTAATCTGAGTTCAAATCCAGAATCAGTCATAGATAACTTTTATTTATTTTTATTTTGCACAAATTGGGATTAAATTAATAACAGCAATTAGGGCATGCTGTAAGATGTATACACAATCTTTAAGCTTGTATCTCTCTATATCTACAAAAATATCTCTTCAGTAATGTCCCTGATAGTCTTGCTATCTATGATAACCTGAGTTGCAGGTTAACTCACCTGTCCCCCACTACATATATCAATAAAGTAGCCAAATTCCTTTGAATAGGATCATTTCTGGAGTTTAATGCCAGGATACTGGTGTTTTCTCTCTCCCCCCACTCCTTCTGTTCAATCATGTTTGATTGTCAGAAACTGGACAAATTCCTAGTTTTCTTGGCATGGTTTTTCAGAAGTGGTTTGCCATTGCCTCCTTCCTACAACCGAGAGAAAGTGACAGGCCCAAGGTTGATCAATTGGCTTTACCTTCCAGGGAACTGGAATTTACACTCTCCCAGTTTTTAATCTGATGTTTTAACCAGTACAACCACTACTCATATTCTTTGCTACATGCCTAATAACTAAGGACCAGCATATTGAAAAACTGCTAATGCGTCAAAATTCTTTCTTTCAATGGGATTGTGTTTAGTACTTGCATTAGGGCCAAATAATGTGTAGGCATTTATATACATAACCCACTGACATTTGTTTGTCAGGTTCGACATGAATGCAGCTTCCCATATATTATAAATCCATTTTAAGAGTACTTCCCTTCCCCATTTTTGTGCTTAGTTCCAAACATCAGGCCCTTGTGTCCCCCTGGTGGTGGATTATAACTTTCCAGTTGAGTTGGCCTTCCTGCACTTAGACCATCTCTCTTTGTTCTTTCTCCATCAGAAAGACGTCGGTGGTGCATCGTCTGCCTATTGGTCATCACTGGTGTGGTGATACTGATCCTTCTTTTTGCTCTGTGGCCAACTGACAGATGAACAGAGGGGAAATGGAAAAGATGCCACCAACCCCGTTCCTTTCATGTGGAAAGCCTGAAGCCACCATGGCTTTATGTCCTATATGGGACGAGGCCTAGTGAAGACATAGGACAATGATAAGAATGTTGGATTCTCACTGGGCTTCCCACCCCTGTATTCACACTGTTGTCCCTTAACTATTAGGAGCTACAGGTTTGTGACAAGGGGGGGAGGAGAATTCTACTTGTTGGTACTTATCAACTCATCAAGGTAGTCCAGACCAGGAAACCAAAATAATGAATGCTAATACTATTTTTATTCTAAGGTTACATTAATAGACTCTTGCAAGTCTGAAAGCACTTCTCCTTTCTCCTTTCCCACCGTTCCCTGCCTTCACTGTCCAGAGAACGAGGGAGAGATAATCCTGAAGCCTTCTCAAATTACACTTCTCTTTTGGGCTCAGATTTCATTTATCAGACCATTATGTAAAAGTGAAGCTCTTCCTTGTGCCTCACAAAGCTATTCTTACAACTCATTCCTGTACTTTAGAATGGGAATTTGTGTACTGCCTTTTTTTTTTGCCATACTTGGGAAATATTGGATTTGCATACCCCCGTTTCTTAAATGTGATCATGCTCTACTCTCTCTTTGGGTCACCAGTTTAGAGAAAGTAAGCAGAAGTCTTTATTTTCTGTTTTTAGTCTTAAATAGCCAATTCCTTTATACCAACTCTGTATCAGTGTAACTTATCTCTGCATGAAATGTATCTGATGAAGCACAATTGACTTAAAGGGTTACCTATTTTTCAGTCGAACCAATCAAAAACGGTGGAAGAATTAGATAGGATAATAGTACGTTCTGCTTGCTGAGTTGGTGAAATACTTGGTGAGATTATAAGGGTTGAAGATGATCTAAAACTGTATTTCTATTTAAATGCTTAATGAAACCAAACACCACCTCTCGATCCCCCACCCTCTGGTTAGCTGTTTTCTAAAAATTGGGAGATAAAAAACATTTGTAATTTATGTAAATGTAGATTACAGCACTGTGCATCAAGATGCAACTGATGGTGATACTTCTGGGCTAGGCAAAACAAATTTGACTTGCCAATCAATGTGCCTGCTCTCTTTTCAAATTAAGCCTGGTAAAACATGGTGGACAGACCATCTCAGCATTGGCAAAGTAGATTCTGCTCTGAAAATAAAACACTGGCTATTTCCAGGGAAGTCCAAGTGACTCAGTTTACCATAAGCAATATCTCTATGGGATATTTTGTTACAGACACTTGGCCATTCCTTATATATATAAAACAGAGCAGAGATTGGCAGACATCAGACTTGTAAGATCTACTTTATTATCTAAAAACCTGAAGTTTACCAATCAGCTTGGTGTAAAGAATGCTGAGCCTTGGAATTTAGAAAGATACTTACAAGGCCTAGGGTAGGGAGAAAAACTTTCTGGTTAGATCAAGCTTTATATGGGTGAGGGGAAAGTTTTGGCTGCTGCTATTTTGAATTCTTGTGCTGCTGAAACTATCCAAATAATTGGATCTATCTTCTGCCTATCCCCTTTTAGAAAACAATGTTAAAACAATTTTTTTAAAAAATAAATATTTTATACTTCTATGTAAAGTACCTGTTTTGGACTATTTTATTGATGTGGGAAGGAATCGGCAGGATCCCTACACCTCTGGGAGAATGAACATTGAGTGACTTTGTCTGACATAATCAGTTTCATCTTGTCTTCAGCTTTATCTACAGACGCTGGATACAAAAGTGGTAAGAAAACGTTGACGAAAACACAATTGACTATAGAGACCTCAATATAGGTAGATCCTCTGATGCTTTGCTATAGACCCACGATGGTGAACCTATGGCACGCGTGCCAGAAGCGGGCATGTGAGCCATCGCCCGTTGTTTTTCTGGGTTCCGGCACACTGGCCAACTGGTCTTCATGCATGCGGGAGTGCCAGAAACCGGAAGACCAGCTGGCTGGTGTGCATGCGTGTGACAGAAACCGGAAGATGATCTTCCTGGTGTGCACATGTGCAGCAGGAGGCTGCTCTTCTGGTTTCCAGCATGTGCACACACGCACGCTCCCGTTTCGGCACTTGGTGCCGTAAAGGTTCACTAACACTGTTATAGACCATTCTGTAAGTTCATGTTACGTCATCTGCTTTAAGTCTCTACCATTTACTGTAAAACCACCTAGACAGGCTCAGCTATTGGGTGCTTAAATTTTTTTAATAGATAAAATACTTTAGTAGCTACTTTGCTATACCTCAACAGTGAACAGAAGTATATTAAAAATGTTTCTATTTAATCTCTAGCACTTGCAGAAAGGGTGGGTAACCTGTGACTCTTCAAGTATTGCTTAACCTTAACCTGCAATGTCCCTTAGTGTTGGCTATGCAACTGGAAGATGCAGTTGGGTAGTCACTGATGGCCACATGTTGACACCCACAATTCATAGCAATACAAACCTTTCGGATATTTGCTTCTCATAGTCAAATGTAGGATAATTTTGTCACACAACAGAGAGCTAAAACATGTATATACTTGTAAATATATGCCAATTTTTCATTGCGACTTTCCACCAACTACATACAAAGCTGTAAATTTAGCTCCCATTTTCAGCAGAATAAGCATACCAAAGCAATCAGAATAACCAGGAAGAACTAGTTTGATGCCTTAGTTAAGACAATAGGCTAGAAACTAGGGAACTTTTAAGTTCTGATCCTAAATAAACCTTAGTTACAAAGCCAGAGATGGGTGACTTCGAACCAGTCACTCTTCAGTCCTAGGAAGGAGGCAATGGCAAACCACTTCCCAAGAATCTTGCCAAGAAAAATGCAGGGACCAGTTCAGGCAGTTGCCATAAGTCAAAAACTTGACTTGAAGGTCTGCATGTGCGAAATGAAGCAAAACGTTAAAAAGTTATATTTATGTAGTTACTTACCAAGCACATTTAAATTATATTAAAATAACCAAAAATTCTTTACAATCCCCAAGGCATGTCACAACTTTTTAGTACCCCTAATGTTTGGTAATGGAAAGTTGAAAAATTTGACACACCCTTGTTGCGTGCATACACACCAGGGGTGGGTTCTACACCCTTACCTTCACTACACTCTGCAATGGGAGCAGGGCGCATGGTCTCTCTCTTCTGCACATGCGCAGAGCCTCCCATCGCCGTTACCGCCAGAACCCACAATTGATACACACATCTACACCATGCATCGTGTTTTGCAAAACTTTTACAAAATAAACGTTTGTAGGCAAGAAATGTTCCTGAAGACGTACTTCTAGAGATTTTTCTCAGGATATTGGCAGAGCAGATGGCTGGAGGGCACCTTCCCATGCCGTTTCAAAGAACCTTCCAGGTAGGGGTTAGAGAAAAGTAGATGCAAAAAATAGTTTTTTTGTTCCCCACTTTACAGAGGGGAGCCTCCACTGAATCACCGCATCCATTTTAATAGATGTACTTTTGACCATAGAATTTGAAGAATCGTTAACGATTGTGTTAACTTTATTACATAGAGTTATGATGCTCAGAAATAGGATGCTCCAAGGTTTAAATTCATTATTAAATAAATCCAGTCTGTAAATTGGGGCGAAGCTATCCCAGAACATCTCAGAGTAATAATGAACTTAATGAAATAGACAGGGACACAATTGTTACAAACTTTTTTTTTATTAACATTTCTGAATTCCTCTTTTTTTTTTTTTAATCTTTACAGTAGTTAATGTGCAATTCTTGATACTCTCAGGTCACAGGGATGAGGAGTCACAAATTTTTTCTTGGCACTTATAACACAGAACAAATACTGGCATTATCCGGGGGGGGGGAGTTCAGAGGTGAAAGCGTGGGGTGCTGAGGGACCTGGGATGGGCTTATGGGTGGGAAAAGGGAGGTTTTGCCATTGTTATTTTGTATTTTAAAGGATCGATTCTCCTCTCTGAAAGGATTTTACAAGGGGCAGGGAAGGGAGAGGTACTGATATATTGGAGTAGCTGCTTGCATTAACCCAAAGCGCCTGGAAGGGGAAGAAAAGAGTCCATGCTGCATCTGCACAGAGGTTACATAATCAGGCTTTGTTAGTGCTTTCCGTATACATTTTTGTCCTTTTAAAAAAAGATTTGTTTGCTTTAGTTAAGGAAAAAAACGACAAATCAAATGTTTATTACGGTCCTAGACCAGCCCATAAATGTCAAAAGGAAAATAAAAGATGACAAAAATGGATACAAAAAAAGTCAGGCCTCCCATCCACTCCGCAATCTGTTCTTTCCATTGTTTAGAGAAAGCTTATCCAAGAGGAAAAAATGCCCACTAGAAGAAATTCCTAAGGAGGTTTCAGTTTCAACAAAGAGGAGTCCAGCTGAATCTTCTGAGATCCTCTGGGATTTAAATATGGGCATCAAGATTTTTTCCTAAGTATGCCAAGTGGGTGAAGATACTTCCTGTTTCAGAAAGTAGGTGCTTAATGTCCTCCTGGATACAACCTCAGCTATCATCCATGGGACCAGACAGAGAATATGAATTGCAACAAAGCGGACCTCTGCGGATTACAGACTACAGTCCTAAAGGCCCATGGTCTGCCCAGACTGCAGAACTCTTCTCCCCTGTAACTTGCTGTTTTAAAAATTGAGATCTGGCAGCTCTGTCTTGGAAGACAGGCCAGCTTACAACATTTGCAAAGCAACTCTTCTAAGGCAGTTAAGCCTCCTGATGAGAAAGGCAAGCAATGCACAACTTTTTTCCCTTTCCTCCTAGGTGGCTCCAAAAGTGATCACGCCTGCTGCCAATAAAGTAAAAGTCCATGACATGTGAAACATGCATGGCAAGATGCTATTCAAATTGTCTTCCAGTGTAAATAGAATTACTAGCTTATGTTCCACCAGAACTACTTCCCCAGTTTATATGCACCCCCTTGGCACCTATTCAAAGGCCCTAATGGACTCTGAAGTATGTAAACAGGAAAGGAAATAGTGTATGCTCTTCTTTTTTTCACTTAAAATCTGTGCCTTTCTTTTATTTTATTAGAATAAGTCAGGCGTCCCAAGAATCACAGCAAGAAATGGTTGCCTTTCCTCAGTAGGTGCCACTAATATTGCACAATCCCCTCCCTCTCGCTCCCTGCATCAAAAAAAAACCCCTGGTCTTCGCTCCAAGATTTTTAAAAATGCCAAGGCTTATGTGCAATCTACACTTCTCTTGCTCTCTCAATCTCTGAACTCAAAGCAGATTTCAGAGTTCTTCCAAAGTATAATGGTGAAAGTCAGTGCAAAATTTGTTGGTCAAAAGGAGTGGGGAGAGAAGAGGTTGACCTACCGTATATTTCACTTTGTCACGACACTTTCTCAAAAGTGTCATCTTCCTAAAGCAGATTCTGCCTTAACTTCCATCTTCTTTATCAGTCTCAAAGGCTGGGCCCACACCAATTTATTTATTTCATTTACAAGGCCACCCAACTACTGTAAGGTGACTAAAGACAGAGACATAAACAGCTGCCTCCTGATTCACATCTTGAGTGCACCTTGCCCAGAGCTGTCTTTTCCAATTCAAAGTGGAAGTACCAAGGACTGCAAAATGTTTAACCAGTGAAGTGAGGCAGTGATACACATGATACTGCAAAACATAACACGAGTTCTATCTTGGGTAAAAGAATGAGAAACAAGCATTCTAGAAGAAAAAGTAAATTCAGTAGAACCTTAAGTTATGGATGCCTCTGAATATGTAT
>JANHFK010007254.1:216614-233521 GCA_036250565.1 Sibynophis collaris | reverse complement strand
AGAGAAATCAGCCGTAAGTGGGCAGTGTTTTGGTAGCCTCGGGCTACCCTTTGTACAAAAAAATAAAAAAAATAGCTGAGGGCTACAGTGGACAAGGCCTTGAAGTGGTGAGGTCATGCAAACAGAAGAAGTAGGGTTTGATAGAGCATTTTTAAAAGGTGCTTTTAAACGTTTAAATCAATCTGACAACTTATACCTCTTTCTTTGGTTTTCTGTTCTTCTTTCTTTCCATCTCCACAATTTGATACTTAGCTGCCAAATTTTGATAGTGTGATCTCCAGGGCCTCTGTAGACCACAAAAAAAGGGGTTCATAGGCCATATGAACCCTAGGACCACACCTTCCATTAGGGAGGTAGCAGAAATGAAGTAGTCCACGCAATCAACCACTTTACATGTTCTCTCTGGAAATGGAAGCGTCAGCTTAAGGTCTTAGTTCTTCCTCCAGTTTTCAATAATCAAAAGCACTACGTCATTCATTTAAAGACTTTGTCATTCATTTAAAGACTTTGTGTGTCATATAAACCCAAACCTTTGACAAAATGTAATTAGGCTCTGTTTTAACTAAACTCATATCCAAGGTTAGGCATCCATTTACTTACCTTGTTCATATCCATAGGAGAGTTAATTTGAGATTAGCCTGCATTCCTAGCCATCAGCAAAGAGATGGGAAGTCTAGAGCAACTGTAAAATGAAGTTGTTATATCTGTATCATAGCTCCTCCACCTGGCCCTCTGAATAAGCATAGCTGGTTGGTGATGAAACAGGGAAGAGAAGAGAAATGGGGGAAGACCACGACACATTTTCCCTTCTTACTGTACGAAGCAAACAAACCAGAAGGTGATAGGATGTCAGCCAGTACAAAATAGGGCAAGATGCTCTCAAAAGATGGCTGCAAACTATATAGTTAAGGCAACTATCCATTGGTCATCTGGGGCCAAACTACTAAGTAAACCATTTAGCTTAATGAGCACCAGACTAAGTGAGCTACATTGAACAAACATGGCCAAAATAATTTCACCTCCAATTATACACATACACTCACAATCTCCTTTATAAACTATTTTAATAGTAGTTTTTTTTCTTTTTACGACCCTGTAATCATCTGCTTTGGGGTGGGGTTGAGGCGACTGAGTGGCACTGAGCGTTTACTGGCTGGATGCCCTTCCTGATGCCTAAGCGGAATTCACAGCAGATATTTTCTCTTTCCGCCCTAATAGAGAAACATCTGTCTCTCCCTAGGATTGAACTCTCAACCTTCCGAGTAGAAAGTGAGCATCTTCACCTCTATGCTACTAGTAGCTTTTATTTTGACCTGAGGGAATTATTTAACAAATATTATAAATACATAAATAAATAAATAATAAAAGAGCTACAATGGATTTGTCTGCAAGCATGAAATTTAAAATGGTTGTAATATTTGCCATACTCTGGGCACATTTTAGACTTCCGTGGCAATTAAAACAACCAGAAATAAATAGTATTTGTAGCCCATTCTTATTATGTGATTTCCCCCTTTTTATAGTATTCTGGTCATTTAAACCGAGGTCAGCATATGAAACTTCACAGCTCAAGTTCCTTCTTTTGATATTAATGAACACTGCAGGAGTTATGGAAAAAGGAAAGATTTAAGTATAGCTTCTTATTAATCGTGGTTAAAAACAATCCAATGTGACCGCACTAGGATTATGCTGAAATAAATATGGCAGCTTTGGCACTGTAAAATAGTTACGCATAATAAACAGGTTGTAATCCAGCAGCAATGGTGATCTGCAAACCCAGTGAAGCTTCCTACCTATTACCTCCAGAAAGGGACAGGTTCTTATGAGCATATCGATCTTCCCTGATAATAGCTCAGAGAACTCTAAATCATGGCACTGTCTTTTTAGGACAAACAATATGTGTGTCAGAGATAAGACACACCATGAATGTAAATGAAAGCTTGGGCTAAAAACAGACAAAATGATTTTTTTATTCCCACACATCATTTGCAACTGGAGGGCAGATTAATGCTGGGTGGAATATTAAATATCAACAAAATTAATGGTGGTGGTTGTTGTCCATTATTCTTTTACAAGAGAGACACTATGACCCAAAAGTTTCCTGCTGCAAATCACACAGAAGAGAGAAATTACTCTGCAAGGAATGACAATGCAGCTGAGGACACAGAATAGGTACACAATGGGCTGTTGCTTTAAAAAATTCCCCATTCTACAAAAGGCTTGGGTGTGAAACAGTGCTTTACAGTTACATGGTTGGAGCAGAACAATACAACAAGATAATCCTCCCTACAGAGAGTTTATTCAGAATGCTGGCACTGGAAGTGACTAAGATTTCTGCTCCATGTTCAGATAGCATCAGGTAAATGCCTTCTTCCTTCCCCCAAAGCTTTAAAAATGCTAGCAATTTTTGGAGGAAGATATAAAGAGGGAGAAAATAAAAACCTTTTATGCAGCTTTTTAAAAAGCAGTACTGAAACATCCTCAATATGAATTTGTAATGGAATACACTTTCAGTTGTTTTCAATGGAACATTTATCAGAGACAAACATTCACACATTTTGAATGCTGAGTATTCCATTTCTTAAAATGGAAATTCAATTTTAATTTACTGCAAAAGAAGTTTCTGAGATGACAATTTGCTGAGGGTTTCACCATCTCTTCTAGAAAATGCAGGACACCCACCAGAAGCAGAAGCATATTCTGCAAATAGAAGATCCTGACAACCATTTGGTAAACTTCTTTCTTTATCCTTTTTTTTAAACCTAATCAAGCACAGATACAAATATCTAATAATAAACAAAGATATATATATAAAGACTGAGGACTACATATGGGATGAAAGGCAAGACTTCAATTCTGAAAGTATCTTTGTGCTATTTCTATGATAGGAGAAAAATCCCTGTGGGAAGGAAGGAAATTGAGGATGATTTGCAGCATTAATTCAATTTTTCTTGGGCACCATAACTGGAAGTGTGTCACTGGCTTAGAAGCCTTCCACTGTGAAAAGGCAATCATGAATCCTGATTATTATTACATTACAAATGATCCTTATTTACACCTATGTTGATTATGATAGCATTTGTTGAAGTACTGGTATTACAGTTTATTGTTAACCCACATAATTTTTATATAGAGTTTTAAAAATGATTTTATCTTAAATGTTTGATTTTCAATTATCAACAGCGTGAACATGTTCTTCTTTTAATACTACCATTAAAGAGGATATCAACAAGAGAACACAGAAACTATGGAGTTCTTTCATTAAGGAATCTCTTTACAGCTTGAACATTGAATACTTCAATGAAAACTGACAAACACTAAACACAATGAATTGGGGACCAACATTAACATCTTGGTTAGAGATCTGACACTGCCATTTTTATACCACTTTCCATTGCACAAGTTCTAAGGAAAAATGTTTAAGGAGCCCAATGAAAAAAAAGTATAGGCACACAGCAGTTTTGTTATCTGAGTATTATATACTAGTTTATTTAATGGCCTATAGACCTATATGAAAACGTAGAAAAAGACAATATAGCTTTTAGAGCCTGCCTGACAAAATTTTCTGGCTAAAGATAATTGTTCTGCTGAGACAAATATAATTACAATGGGAAAGATCTGGGTGATAAAAGCAAACCATTAAATAAAACAGAGATTCTGGGTTTTTTTGGGGGTGGGTGGGTAGAACGGAAGTCCCTTCCAACCCGAGCCATCGTTTTCTCATAATTGTGAAATGAATTCAAGTAGTTAAGTGTTCCATCTTTCCTACATCTGTTTTTATTAAGTTTAAACAGCATTTTCACTATGCCAGAAGACTAAGCATTTCAGCGATGCTACAATTCAGCTACTACTTGTATTCTTGTGGAAAGAAGAATAAACTGGGTGGAGGACAATTAGTGCCAAGTCAAAATATGCACATGGAAGGTTGCAAAACAGATTATATGTTATAAATTATTTTCTTGATCCTGGTTCCCTAACCCTGATCTTGTAAATCCATTGCTCTCTCAGAGTCCAACTGAATCAGTAATTTTACTGTCTAAGAAGATACACAGATAAAGCCTTTGTCTTAAAAACAATGCCTCAGTTTCTACCCTAGACTACTTGAAGTCTGAAGACAAATAACTGTTTCTCCATGAATCATATGCACAGCCATGTAAATAATGACACCCGTGGGAATACATGGAGTAAACAGCCATGAATTATATAACATTAGAAGATTTGGGATATTATTTAAAATTATGGGTGCAAAACATCTCAAATGCATTTTGATTTCCAACACTTTCAAATGAAAGAAGCTATTATTCTGAATTTAATAATACAATGGCTTTAGGCTCAAAATGGGGTACTTTCAATTCAGTTCACAATTCAAAAAACTTTGGGTGCCACTACTTTTCAAATGACATACAGGTAAGAAGAACAAGTTATTCAAGTAAATTGTGGCAGGAGCTTTTGCTGCCATTATCAAAGATGCATTTTTAAAAAATCTGGAGTACTCTCTTTGAGGACCATTCCCAAATTACAGAACTTTCTAAGGGAAGCAGTAGTTTCTTTTTCATCCATTTCAAAATAAACTATTTCACAAGATATCAAGAGGGACGAATTACACTTTGCTAACTATGAGCTGAAATATTGACCAAACAATGCTTTTTCAAAAGGAACTGGACTTCCTTTGTTTTTCCTTGAAGAAAGGTTAAATGGCAACAAATACCACTTCTCTAGATAGAACCAAAGTATTGTACACAGTATTATTTTAAATATAATCCTATCACTATTCTGCAGAGATCATCCACTTGCCTTCACCTCAAAATACTACTAATTCTAACATTATTTAAAGTTTAGCAATAATGTAATTTAATTGAGTGTGGCTTAAACAGTTGGGAAAAATGACACATGATTTGTAGCCTATAATTTAGTGTTACATATTTATGCAGCTACTGCAACTTATTCAACAAATCATGATTCAGACAAATTGTAACTTAGTGCACTGCGTAAAGCCAGTCAGTAACAGATAAAAGTATCTGACACTACCAGAAACAAATATACCTCATGCAGAACCTTAGGGCAGCTGCGTCTTTTCCCAGAATCACTGAAATACTTTTTTGGTGATCAAATACAAATCACTGCACAGCTATATTGTTTTGGTATGTAGAATTTTAATCTAGAAAACACTGGGGCTTTACTCAAGGTAGCAGAAATAATGACATGTTCCAAATATCAGTCAATTTTGGCACAAAACCTTCAGGCCTCTGCTAAAATGCTGAAGATGGAAAAGAAATTCACCTTTCAACATGGCAATGACCCAAAGAATGATCCAAATGAACAAAAGAATGGCTTCACCAGAAGAAGATCTAAGTTTTGGAATGGCCCAAAACCAAAACTCATAGCCTAGGCCTGAATCCAACTGAAAATCTGTGAGGTGACCTGAAGACGGCTGTGGGCAGGAGATGCAATCTGACAGATTTGGGAATGCTTTTGCAAAGAAGAGTGGACAAAGATTCCCAAGGCAAGATGTGACGGGCTTAGAGGCTCCTATCCCAAAAGACTGAATGTTGTCATAAACATCAAAAGGTGCTGCAACAAAGTATTAGTTTAAGGGTGTACATCTTTAGGCAGCCATGTTATTCTAGTTTATATTGTTATTTTTTTCCATAAAAGATTTTAGTTTGTTTTTCATTGTACAATTTGTATGTTATATTAAAGATGGGGAAAAATTTTTTTTTGATTGATTACATGCCATCAAGCCATCACTAACTGTTAGTATTATACAGATAGATTTTGTCCAAAATGATTTGTCCTTAACCTGGACCTTCGGCCCTTCCACAATGGCACCCATCACCACTATAAGTGAGTCCATTCATGTTGCTTTCCTTTCCCAACACTATAGCCTTCTCTAAAGAGATAGGTCTTCCCCTACTAGTGTGTTTGTAGGATCATTTGAGCTCAAGTTAGTTGTGCCTCAAGTGAGAACTCTGGGTTGATTTGTTTGATGATACTTTAATTTTCTTGGCTATCCTCAGTATACACAGGAGTCTTCTCCAAAACCAAAATTCAAAAGTGTCTATATATTCTTCTCAATTTGTTTCTTCAAAGTCCAGCTTTCACTTCCAGAAAGTATCAGAGGGAACACTATGGGTTACATGATTTTAGGTAGGTATAGACATATCATGGCATTTGAATATCATTTCCAAGGACTTCATGGCTACTCTACCAAGTGCTAGTTTGTGGTGTATTTTTGACTGGCTGTTTACTTTGATTCTAAAAGTCGAGAACTACCCACTTAATTCTAAGACTGGTTGTTCTACCTCTTGTCATTAATTTATATTTATTTTAGTTCCATTTTTTACTCTGCTCCTTGAGTTTTATTACTAGTGTTTGCTGATATGGTCCTAACATGTCTGGCTGTCCCTTGTTTTAATCTACTATTCTTAGATTATAAACGGTTTTGTTTTCCAAGCTTCTAAGTGAGCTTCCAGCAAATTTTACTTATGCCATCTAGATTAGATCTAGACTGACCTAGCTTAATACTATGGAATGGCAGGTTAACTCAGGTCTAAATTAGCTCTAGATGGATTTAGCCTCAATACTGTGGAATAGCAAATTATCGTTAAGTCTTGATCATCTTATGCAGAATGATTGAATGATCACCTATATTTTTCTAAACAGGGATTAGACTGCATTAGTTAAATAAATGTTTGTAAGACACCCAGAGTTTTCTCTGGACAAGATGGGTGGCATACAAATCCAATAAATAATAAATCAAAATCATGAATCATGCCATCATAGTAATGTGACCTGTTTTTGCTTGGAATGTTGTGTGAACAAACCAGTATGGTTTCTTACTTATTGTTTACATGTTATATGAACTTTATACAATTTTATTTTAGTAATATGGGAACGTGTCCTTCTTGTGCATGATTTATTATGAGACATAAATGCAGTCACTGTGATTTATTCAACAAATCATGATTAAATCAATCCATGGGTTAACAATATTAAATCCAGTCAACATGACAAATATTCCCAATAATAATACTAGGACAAGTGCATATTTCATTGCTTCCACTTCAACTGAAGAGACAGAATTCTTCTATTAGTGCTTGACCAACAGCTGTCAAGTAGTCCCAATTACAAGTAATCCAGAATAGCCTATCAATATAAGAAAACTCTTCCCTCCCTTCCTTTGTTCTACTGTCACTCAGAAAGCCTCTGCTCTTTTGTACCCTTCATGCCAGCCACCTGGCTCAGACATTTGATACTACCCATTTTTCGGAAAGGAAGTTATAACAAAACCAGGGAACCAAGGGCAATTTATGCATTTGAGCAAAACCAACCCAAAGTACAGTAGAATAGATCATCCCAGAACAAAAATCACTGTAGATCATTCTCTATGTTTGTTCTTATTCCAATATACAACCAGTCTAGCAGATTTACAATATTAAGCCAGGTTAATTTTGCAGGTTATTTCATTAGCCAAAAATGATAGTGAAATAATTCATAATGAAAGTTAAAACCTGCCTCATAAGAAAAACTGAGGCTCAAGATAATACAGCAGAAATAACTAAGAATAGGGAGCAGCCTGGAAATTGTATGTATTTATTTGATTAATGCACCAGCTTTCTACTCTGGAGAATATTTAAAACAGCTAACAAAATTTAAGAGTGCACAAAGGAAGAATTACCTAGATTATGTCCTTGCATAATCTATATGCCAAAAACTTCCATAAATTATAAATGTTAGATCGGTCTTTTCTGAATTTACAGAGAGCAGCTGTTCCCTGGATATACAGTATTATGTTTCCGTGTTTCCTTCCTTTCTTCTTTCCTCAGTTTTGTTAATGTGAGTCCAATTTCTTCTGTGTTCTTATCTGAACAACCTGCTGAGAGGTTGACTGATGTCTAGCAAGTGCCCAACATGAAACATCTTAGCTGTAGGTCCATTGGTTCAATAATATACACAATACCAACCCTGTTTAGGATAGGGTATCCACCTTGTCTAATTTCACTAGAGACACAAACTGAAAAATGGGAGAAAAATATCTATAATATTCCTAATTATAGGAAATTGGGTTAAAAAAAGTGGCAGGCCTAAATGAGACTGAAGGAATTTTCTTATCAATTTAATATTCCATCTTGTGTTTAATCAATATGTTGCCTATGCCAACTGTGGTTTTAGGGCAACAGTATGTTGGCTTGCAAAGTAGTCTTTAGATCAGAGACCCTATCTTGCACTGAATCATGAGTATGCCAGGATAAAATTAGACTTTGGATGTGTTTTGGGCACAGTGGACCAAAACTGACTGCTGTTGACTTTGTTGTTAGAAAATGTTGCATGTGGCATGAGATGACTAAGGCTGGTAATCTAACATACAGTTTCTACACTACCAAAGAATATTATGTGGAAGACTTAACTGGTCAGTATGTTGGAAGACAATACGGACAGAACCATCTACTAATGATTCCAACTATGGAAGACTGGTACATACAATTTAAGAACAAATGGTTAACAAGAATTAACAAATGGAATGGAAGGGAGTGGAAAGAGAGCCAGTTTGGTCTAGTGGTTAAGGCATTAGGCTAGAAACCAAGAGGCTGTGGGTCCGATTCCATGTTAGACATGAAAGCTGGCTGGGTAACTTGAGGCCAGTCACTCTCTCTCAGATCATAATGTCAGGCTCTTTCAGGCCCAGGCAATAAGCTGGTCAGTGAGTATCTGTTGCAAACAAGGGATCAACACATGGCTGATTCTCCCTCCCCCTCCTGCCAAAGAGGAGCAGACCCTGAGCTTGCAGGAAAATGCTATGTGAAAAAAATGGAGTGGAAAAATGTGTATGCAATTAAGAGAGAGGGAAAGGAAATGTATCAAAATATGATTGATTTGGATGCTTATGTTGAAAGATTGAAATAATTACTGAATGATAAAAGGATAGAGAGATTCTGAATATAACAGACAACACCTTTAGTGTAATTTGAAAACAACGGACATAGAAGTACTAACAGTGAAAGTAAAATAACAGAAGGAAGACAAAGTACAAGTCTTGGAAGAAAAATGTTACACCATAGACAGAATGAATGAAATCAAATGAAAGAAAAGACATGGAAGCTGATTAGAAGTGGGTAAAATGAATGTCTGAATGTTACAAAGTGTACATGGAGCTACACTAATGGGAAATATGAAAAAGGATGTCTGGTAGAATAAAATTAAATAGGATATGGATGAGAAAAATACATATAAAGAATAACTGCTACTAAAAACAAAGGAACTATTTAATGGATATATAGCAAAAACGGCATCTTTAAATATGTAAGTGAGAGCCAGTCTGATATAGTGGTTAAGACACCAGACTAGAAATCTGAAGACCATGAGTTCAAATCCAGTCTTAAACATAAAGTTATGCGAATGACTTTGAGCCAGTCATTCTCTCTCAGGTCTAAGAAGCAGGCAAAGGCAATCACTTCTGAAATCTTGCCAAGAAAAAGGGTGTTGGTCTTACCTGATATACTTCTTCTTCCTTGTGCTGAGTGAGAATCCAAAGTATGGGTTAACTCTGCCTTCTTCCTTTTAGAGACTGAGTCCATTAAACTTTTCTACCACACCCCTCCTTCCCAGTTCTGATGAAGATGTAGCAGTTGATTTGACGTATCACTAATCTTGTTGTCCACTCCTGGACTCTGGACCAGATGGTTGCCAGAATGGGGTTCAATTCTCACTCAGCACATCGAGAAGGAGCATGTCAAGTAAGACCAACGCCCTTTCTTCGATGTGCTGACGTGAGAATCCAAAGTATGGAACATACCAAAACCGGCTTGTCCTAAGGGTGGGCCGTGGTCTGGTTCTGAGTCCCCAGTTTGTATGCACCTTCTGGTGGACCCTTCTGCCAAAGGCCGCCTTAGCCAAGGCATATGCGCCCAGCTGATGAATGGGGACAGTGAGGACCAAATCGCTGCCCTACAGACTTCCTCTACAGAGGCCTGTGTTGTCCATGTGGCCATTGTAACTGCGCTTCTGGTAGAATGAGTGGTCACTCGCCGGGGTAATAGAAGAGCTTGAAGCTCAGAGGTCTTGGTGATCCACCGTCCCACTGTCGATGCAGTAACCTTGCTACCTAGCGTAGAAAGTTTGTCACCAAGGTGTGCCACTTCCTTTCTAATTCATGGGTTAGACTCGGACAGAAGTCTGGCAATATGATTTCCTGCACCCTGTGGAACCGGGAATTAACCATGGGTAAAAAGGAAGGGTCTAGGCACAGTACTACCCTGTCTGTATGGAATATACAGGTCCTCCCTTACGGAGAGGGCTGCCAGTTCTGAAATTCATCTGGCCAAAGTAATAGCCATGAGGAAAGCTAGTTTGCATGTGAGGTATCGCAGGCTGGTCTCCCGTAATGGTTCAAAGGGGGTCAAGGAGAGTGCCTGCAGGACCCTGGGTAAGTCCCAGGTGGGGTACCTGGGTACCACTGGAGGCTTTAAATTGGTTGCTTCCTTAATGAAGCTGCGCACCATAGGATGATTTGCAAGGGAATCTAGATCCCCACATGACAACATCAATGCCAGCGCTGCAACCTGGCTGTGTATGGTGTTTGAACACCCTGGGTGCTGAAGACAGACTGAATGGTAAGGTTCTGTATTAGTAATGCTGACCCACGTAGCAGAACCATCAGAACCGTCAGTGTAATGGTAGGATGGGCACGTGGAAGTACGCTTCCATCAGGTCTACAGATGTTAAGAAGTTGCCCTCCCAGACACTCTCCAAGATGGACTGGAGAGATTGCATTTTGAACCTCTTGTAAATGAAGTCTTATTCAATCTTTTTAGGTCTAGAATTGCTCTCCACATCACCACCACCCTAAGGCCTTGGGAATAACAAATAGTATGGAGTAGAATCCTTGCCCCTGTTGGCCCGTTGGGACCGGCTGGATAGCTTGAATATCCAACAGGTGTTGGATTGCGGTCTCTATGAGGCCCTTCTTTGCGTTGTCTCCTGGTATGGGACAACATATGAAGAATCTCGGGGAGGTGGAGAGAAATTCGAGCCTGAGGCTTAGTCTCACTGTGTTTAGAACCCAGGTGCCTTATAAATTCCTCTACTGCTGACTCTGAGAATCCAAAGTAAGTTAAATCCCTTTGTTCTGAATAAGTTTTACTACACACGTCTCCTCTCTGATGAAGACTGAGCCAAAACTGGGAAGGAGACACGTGGAAGAAAAGTTTATGGACTCAGTCTCTAGAAGGAAGAAGGTGGAGTTAACCCATACTTTGGATTCTCACAACAGCACATTGGAGAATTGTAGGAACCTGTCCAGGTAATCTCCAAGAGTCAACACTAACTTGAAGACTTCCCTTCCCTCCCCCCAAAAAAGAAGTAATTAAATAAGGGAAGAGTTGAGGTTAAGAGAAGCAAAGAAATAAAAATTATTTGATAGAAATAATTGTTCTGGAATTGGGTGACAAGGGCTAAATAAGGAGTGTCCAACACAGTGAGTTCAATTAAAAGCAATAAAATAAATTTGCATGAATTGAAATATGAGAATGTTGGAAAAAGTATTTCAGAGGTCTGTATAGAAATTGCAGTGGTATTATAGCCGTAAGAAATTTAAATGAATGCTATAAATGTTAGTGTTTGAGAAAAAAAGATGAAAGGAAGTCATAAAATACTGAGAAAACACTAAATAATAAAGCTGCAGTACAAATGGTGTCACTGGAGAAAAATAAGTGTGATATGCCAAGAGTGTGGCTGTGCCACATGCTTAACATATATTTGGAAGATGGTATTAAAGAATGCCATTATTGTTCCCTTATACATATGGAAAGATTGCAAGAGTACATGCAAAAACTATAAAGGAATTAGTTTTTATGATGGTTGCAGAGGTGTTTGACAGACTTCTGACTGAAAAGATTTAAGAGATGACAATGAGCAATATTTGGAAAATGTGGTATGGCATTATGGGTCATTGAAAAATGCATGAATGTGAAATGTGATGTATGACTGATTTATAGACTTCATATAAAACCAATATGAAACATTTGCACAAATATAAGACAAGTTACTGAATGTAGTAATAGTGGTATATGGTAGAAGCAAAGAAGCATGAAAATAAAGAGAATGCTTTGGGAAAGGTTCAACATTAAGTACGGAGCAAGACAAAAATATGTTTGGCTAATTTATGTATTTATGGATAAATATATGTAATGGCATATGAGATATTTTGGATGGGAATACAAATATGAACATATGTGTATTTTTATGGAGGTCATACAGTATTGCTGGCTGAGAATTAAAAGATTTGTGGTAAATGTTAGTTTGCAACAAAGAATACAGATCATAAAATTAATGTTTCAAAGACGAAATAATTATCTAAGTATTTCTTAGTCACTTTGCAACATTACAAAACTCACTGTAGCTGTTGGTCGCATAGATTCTAACAATCGAAGAACAGAATATCAGGTGACACAAATTCTCTATTCTTTGCATTCATAAATTAGGACCATCAAGGATTATAGTTACAATCAGCCTTCAGAGAAATGCTATCTAATTTACTATGAATAAAAAGCCTGATTAGCCTGCAACCATACACCTCGATGGTTTGAGTAACAGGTCTGGCCAGTTGTGTCTCAGAAAAAGACTGGCCCTAGATGGACTGTGAACTTTGTCATTTTCAGGCAGAGTAATCCTTTCAATAATTGTAAACCTGAACTGGGAATGTAAAATCAAAAATCACAATCCCATGGAGTACGATATCAAACTAAAAGTGAATGTAATCCCCATCTCTTATTTATGCTTAGCTCTGAATATAGGAATATTATTTCTTACAAATGTTGTAAGAAAATATTAGGGACTATCTTCTCAATCATGTTCTTGCCTGTATGTTTTGCATGGAAAAATTGGTCTCTTGTTGCTAAAGAAAGTTGGCATTCATTTCTTGTCTAATCTAACAATGAGAATATAATGTAATTGAGTGGAGCTTACTTCTGAGTAAACAAAGAACTAACCAGAGCTAACTTTAATCACAAGGAGAACTTTACATGTTGATTAGATTTTTGTTTGAAAAAAATATCTTCAGTTCTAAATTATCAAAGGTTTTTCAGGTCCTTTCAGCATATATAGCTGTGGATTATGCATTTCCTGAAATCTGAGTTTTCACTCTTTGCAATCAGCCTCAATAGTGTAAAGTTGGAAACTTGTAGTGTTTTGTGATTCTATGGTGACAACAATCTTAGCAAAACCCAGAAGGAAGAGATATTTTTTTCTACTTCCAAGATTCAGAAGCTATTAAAGTAGTTCATTTCCTTGTAACCAACATTAAGCAGAGAATAGATGGTGTCCAGGAGAACAAGGAGGGTTGGTGGTTAATTTTGTAATATGAGAGCTCCAGCCTTCATCCTCATAACACTGTCTCCACCCAAGACTGGGAAACTAATTTAGTCATTAATAAAGCCGAGCTTCCTGTTTCAAGTTTTGTAAGTACAACTCAGGTCTATCCTAGCAGCAAAATGATATCTCCCTTTTGTATGAAGACACTACAATGACCCACTGTTTCACAAACTAAAACATTTTCTGCTTCTATTTCTTCCTTGCAGTCAGTAGGAATTGAATTAATTAGTAGGCCTTTGTCATTTCCTTTTATATTTGGATGAAGAGAGGAATCATCAAATCAGTTGGACAAGGACAGAATCAGAAAAGATAATCAACCAGTAGACCTTGAGGCTACTATTTATTAATTTGGAGCAGTTATACTGCAACTACTAGCAGATTCTTGAGATAACTTAAAATGAAGAAAAACAAAACCTTATGCAGGTCTTTCCCACGCTTCAGATATTCTTCTGAATTTCTGGATAATAAAGGAAATGCCTGTTACATTCACCAGACATCAATCTTACATAAGGCATTTTTTCCTAAAACACCACTATTGCTTTTCTTTTTTTATTTTGAGCCCAATAGTACATGGAAAAGGTAGAGAGGGAGCAAAGGCATTTATAAGCCTCTTCCAGCCCTCAGAAATTTTAATTACCAACCATTTTCTCACCTTATTCATACAGCAGAGACAATCCTGTCCAATGATTCGCCTTGAATTCTTACTGAGACAATAAGAACTGATTGAACTGAGAACTAATATGCAGTCTCTTGTCCCTGTGAAATATAAAAATATATGGTAGCTAGTGCTAAAAAGTCTCTCAAATACACTACTTCTCCAGTAGCTTGTGATTTATTGCTGTTCATGAAGGAAATCTTCCTCCTGTCGCTCACTCACCCACACAGAATTCTATTCATTTATTTTCTTGAAAACTTTTTGTCTGATGAACAGAGAAATAAAAATACTGTTTTTTTCACATGCAATTTTGACATTCCTCCTGTCTCAAAATATGTATCACTGACCTATCAGAATACAAATCTACTACAGAAAACAATCTCAGTTAATGTATTAATAGGCAACTATTTCCTGTTCCCTTTTTGCAGTTTCCAGCAATTTTAGAACTAGAAGCACTTTTAGCAAAATACCTTAAACATTTATCCTAGTAATCTTATCCAATATGTTGATATTTCTGTCATTTATAAAACTGCCTGAGTCTTCTTTTAACTTATTTATACAGTGTTGGTCATCCCTTTCCTAGTGTCAAGCAAAATCAACTGCAAAATGTACTGTGTGAAAAAAGGTGTTAATTTGAATCAGTACAGCATTATTTGTAATGTAAAAGACTAAAGAGTACCCTCCCCCATTTTCATGATTATACAATACTTATAAATTTAATTAGGTATTAATTATTCCTTCTAAGTTACAATTGTTATCAATAGTTTTGCTTCCTTCTTATATGAAAGACCCAACTCCACTTCTCTTTCAGTTCTATGATACTAAGATGAGTTTACAGTGTTGAATGCTATATTCAGCTATAATATGCTTCAGTAAATGTTTTCATTATACACATTTCCACACCCATAGTCTCTATGTCAATTAATGTTAAAAATAGTAAGCCAAGACTTAAGTATCAGACCATTCAAATATCACTACAGATGCTAGTTAAAGTTGAAAACTGAAACTTTACTGATTTGGTGAATGAAATTAGATACTAACCAAGCTTTCATTGACTTTTTCTAAAGAGGATATGTAAATTCCCACAATTCAGGAAAATAATTAATGAATAAGGGCAGATAAAGTGGTGACTGATAAAATGGTGACTGAGGTTTGCCATAATCTGGATTAATCATGAATAAATAAAATTGATAACTTGGAAGGAATTATGTTTCTATAGAAAGATAAGTCTCTATACTGGAGGAGGTTAGAGACCATTGTTTTAAAACTGCAATCCTACATGGAGTGTGAAAATAAATAGTGTGATAAAGGTAGCAACAAGGAGGGCAGCTTTCTAAACTACAGGATGCAAAATGCTTCCCCCATGGTTGAATGGCCCCTGTATTTCCGAAATTGCCAAAAGTGTTTCTAACAGACCTAGGTTTATAATAACTCGATGAAGAATTCCGCAGTCCCTCAATATTTTAATTCTGAAACAGATGCCTCCACAGGAAAAGTTTTAGAGATATGCTGCTTAGTGTAGCAAAAAGGGGCAAAAGAACTGAAAATTCTTAAGAAATATCTTTCTCACTATATATCTTACATTTTAAAAATTAAATAATTATTCCATACTAATTCCGCATTCTTCGAACTTTTCCTACCT
Source organism: Sibynophis collaris (assembly GCA_036250565.1). Taxonomy (NCBI): domain Eukaryota; kingdom Metazoa; phylum Chordata; class Lepidosauria; order Squamata; family Sibynophiidae; genus Sibynophis; species Sibynophis collaris. The sequence continues at coordinate 217,856 of JANHFK010007254.1, read as the reverse complement.
TCTCGTTGGACCACATATTAAAATGAGTAAGTTTTTATGTGGTTCAGTTTTACCAGAGGAGAAATGGAATAATGATTAGGCTTCCACACTCCACTTTTTTTTGGGAAGGGGGGGAATGGTGAAGTACTTAGTGTTTCTAGGCTTATAATTCCAAATATTAATTTTTTTGAGTAAACAATGTAAAGAGCTCAAATATACAAAGTATATTCTTCTAACACTGCAGAAAATGACCTGGACTGTCAAACTCCACAAAGCAACAGAAATACTAGTATTTGAGTACATGGGATCAGCACTGCAATCCTGCATGTGTTTGCTTCCAAATCCCACATCTTAATAGGATTTATTATTCATGCATTTTATTATCCGATCATTTTCAACAGAACTAGGTTTGGGTTCCGTGTCACAATATAATGAGTGCTGCTGGCTCTAATATGTAACTACAAGTGCCTGATAAGAAATTCTTTGGAGCAGACCTTGATATCTATCCAAGCACTAATTCAGTTTCCAACATCACTCCAATTTATGTACCACATTTAGTGTAATCTAAGTACAGACTAATTTTTAGAGACACAATGAGAAAATCGAAGAATTTTGACAGTCTAATTTTCTCACTGCAAAATCCAAATTGCCACATGTTATTTTCATAGACCTTCCTTTCATTCAAAAAGTAATCCTAGGGATTACTTACAAGGCAAAATTGTACGGTATGGCAATAAAGTTGGTAGACAGAGCAAACTGAAGTGAAAGCAAGAAAAGGACATGAACATGATGGCAGCACACCAGGAAATCATTGTTTAATGCTATTTGGGACACTTACTGTCCCATCTCCACAAGCCTTAACTTAAATGGTATTGTTTATTCTCATCACCATTCGTGGAACTGTAACCCTCATCTCATCTCCAGCCAAAAAATAACCCTAATCTAATCTTCCCCCAAATGCGGTTTTTAATCCCCCCCCCCCGCAATCGCCATTGCCAAATGTTGTGAGAAAATGCTAAGTAAGGCTTCAACTTCAGACCCACTTGTTTAAAGAGAGTAAATCTTATGAATCCCTGTTTAGAGCTTTGGAAAAGAAAACAACAACGCCAACGCGGAGTGCTACCGCTCCGGTCTTTCTTGGTCGGCATCAATCTTAGCTTTACCCCCAACTTCCAGCCCTTTGGTGAAAACTTCCCAACTCTTGCTTTCTGTTGCGCGTCTCCTCCTTTTCCACTAATGAGGATTTTAACACCGAAAGCTCCC
>JANHFK010007254.1:141992-152951 GCA_036250565.1 Sibynophis collaris | reverse complement strand
AATTTATGCTGACGAGGATGGAAGAATACTACTGATGGAAATAGTAGCAAACCAGAAACAAATGCTGCTCGCGGCAATTTATGCGCCGAACAACGAGAAGGAATTTTACTGTAAACTATATGAAAAAATAATAGAGACAGAACATGAAAATATATGTCTAGTAGGTGATTTCAACGCAGTAGTGGATATCAAGAAAGACTATAGAAGCAATAAAAAATAAGAAAAAAAGAACACTGCCAAATACATTTTTCGAGATGATACAAGAACTAAATCTACAAGATATATGGAAAGATCTAAATTTAAAGAAAAACCAATAAACTTTTTACTCAATCTCTCATAATTCATAGTTAAGAATCGATATGGTATGGATGAACCTGGAACTGAGAAGAGACATAGAAGAAGTAGATATAATGACAAATATATGGGCAGACCACAATACTCTGAAAGTGATATGGAAAGGACAGAAAAAGATGCAGAGATGGATGATGAACTAAAAGATTTTGAAAGAAAAAGACTACGCGGCGCGTGCACATCAGCAAACTGGTAGGAAAGGTAAGTACATTTCACCCCGAGTAATATAATTCTTTATGTCCCACAGTTAGTTAATTTAGCTCTTTTTAGATAATCCAGGAATATTTCCAAATGTCTCCTTAAATCCATTCTATAAGTTCAGTCATAACTCCTGATGTTTGAAAGTCTCTTTAATTAGGTATTTCCCATGTTTTCACCATTAGAACTCCAGTAGTCTTGGAGCAGATAAGTATAGAGCAATAGAGAGTACAGCAGTTCTCCCGATGTTATCTCCATTTTCTCCTCTGTCTTTCCCAGGGTTGTAGAAGTCTGTTTATAGAAATACTGTCTATTTCATTCACCAGTAGATGGCGCCTTCATTCAGCTTAACTTCAACATTGCACAAATTCTAACTGGTTCCGTTTGTATTTATTCAATATAATCAAAATTCTGACAGGTAATTCCAGCATTTTAAAATGCCTTATTGCCAATAAAAATTAGAGATCCAATGTTTCTATGTTTTTAAAGGTTTTGTGCTCTCTTCTTGAAATATTTTCTTTCGGATCTGTAATTTTTCTCTCTGTAATTGTTCACCGTTTAAACAAACTTTTCAAAGAATCTCTTTTCCACAGTTAATTTTCTTTGGGGTAGGTTTTAGATAGAAAAAAGTCACCTCACCCAGTTCCAGTCACTGTTCATCAACACCTCTCCAGCACATTCTTTGTTTCTTTGGCTGCCCCAGCTTCACAGCAGTCATAATAGCTGCCACTCCTCCTTGTTGTTGGCTGAGAGGGAATTAGCCCTAGATCAAGCAGGAGAGTCGCCACTCTCCACAACCTGCAGGGCACTCTCCACTCTTCGTCACCTCTACAGGGTGACTTTAGCCCCTTATGGGGCTAAATGAAGGAATTCACCATGATTTCGCGAACCCCCGCTCTTCACATCTGAAAGCGCTGTGACGTCAACCAAAAATCATAATATCTGAACTTGGATCTCCATGCAGCCAAATTAGGATTGCTTTTCAGTAAACTCCCAACTCAGATGCTTAGCTGATGAAATATTTGAAAGATGCTTGTAAGCTGTATGAATATTCACTGGCTAACCTCATACAGTAGACTAATACTAAATTGGGATTAACAAAGCATATCACTGTTCACATAATATTTATTTATTTTATTGGAGTACCTGACTCCCAGGAACTCTGGATAGTTTACACCTCTAACAATAGGAAACAGAAAAATAAAGAAAAAACAGTATATCCTATGCTGTGTCCAAACAAATGAGACCATATTGTAATTCAACATGATGGCCTGATTCGCACTTTGTCTAATAATGGTTGGGTTCTAACAAAATGCTGAACTCCAACTACCCTTCTCTCAATTTTAACCATTTTAGTGGTTTCACAGTTCCCCTCCCAGAAAAAGGAATACGAATAGTGTTGTATGTTTAACAACGGTCTGGAACTCTGGAACTATGATGGCCTCAAAAAAGTGCTTTATGGCCCATTCGACACGTCTAACCATTACAAAACATTGCAACACAACTTCTGTAGTCACATGATTGCGATTTGGTGCTTGGCAACCTGTTCACCAGTTGCCAGATGCCCTGTATTCATGTGATTGTCATTTACAAACTTCTCTGCCAGAAAGTCAATGGCGAAGCAAGCTGGAGAAGTTGCAAACTGTGGTCGCCTGTCAAGAGGGGGTCCCTCTGATCTCTGGAAAGAGATGAAAGAGCTATCTGTTGAGGGGAGCTGAATTCCTTTCGCGGAGTGCAGAAATAGACATGAAATCCTTAAGATTTCATCTCCATTCAAACACCCCATCAAAGGAGTTCCCTTCTATGCACAGAGGATAGCTAAGCTCCTTCGGCAGGATGCAAAAACGAAGCTGAAATCCTGTACTCCACCAAAGCAGTTATTTGTACATGGAGAGGAACTGAAATCCTTTGGCAGGCATCTCTTTTGGCCAGCCCCAAGATGAGAGGGAGCTGAAAGCAGACAGTGGAGAAGCAATGTAGTAAGGTAAGGAGTGCAGAATGTCTCAGATGGACGGGTGAGTGGCTAGGATGTCTGACACAGGCTGTGTGTTGAGTATCTCTTCACTTAAGGGCTAAAAATTCTGTTGATTTTGGCAGGGAGGATTTTCAGCTCCTGAGCAGAACCTCCTAGGATCTCCCACAACCTCAAGACACACCACGCTCCTTACCTGAGACTTTGTTTGCTTAACAACCAGTGAGATTGCTTATCAACCAGAACTGGAAGTACTGGGATTATGGTCATTAAACAAATCAGTCACATGGACATCTCATTTAACTGTCGTTTTACTCAATGACTGAGATTCCCGTCTCAATTGTGGTTTTAAGTCGAGGACTACCTGTGAAGACTCTTGAGGAATCGTTTCTCTCACTGAACATTCAGACGTCTTAGATGGAGTTAGTTAACAAGAGAAGGGAAGCTAGTATATTCAAAACAAAGAATTATTTTCAACCATTTTTTTCTTTCCAAAATTATCAGTAAACCCTGTCTGGGCCTCATAGGCTTTCTTAGAAAATAAAAAACTGTGGGAGGCTGTCACCCAGTGTTTTCTTTGAAATTATGCCCACCTGAGATGAGAGGAGAAATATCTTCCTGGAATGCCACAGGCTTCCCATTCCCGTCCCCAGGATAGACTTCCATTTGCCTTGAATTGTTTTTACCTGTGTCCACATCAGTGTATCGACTCAGTGAACGTTCTGATGTACGGTGGGTCCGCTCCCGTCGGCGGTGATGTCTCTGGCCGTCCTCTGGAATTACTCTTTCTAGAGAGTAATCATCCAAGCGTGTACCTTTGGAGCGTGAGTGGCCCAACATGGAGGCAGAGCGTTTCATGGGACTTGTATCGGCAATGGTCTGGAGAGAGATAGAAACCCAGTATAACAACATTAGGGGAGCCTTGCAAGAAAGCAAAAGCCAATAGGTTTTGTAAAGTGTGGGATAAAGTTACAGAAACAGGCTATTATTCAGCTAAATGTACTCTAGCCAGAGAAGTAGAATTATATCCCACCAGGCTGGTTATCCAGTGCATCTTTCTATAACATTTACAAAACTATGGGATATATAAAACTGTTGATACATATACCAATCTCTTCTGTCATTTGTTCTATGCCTAAATTATGGATTAGGACATCTTGTTACACCCAGCTGAGAATCCCTCCTTTTCCAATGAACTCAGGAATACATTACGAATGTAGCTAAGAAGAACACAACTGCCATACTGCATTCCTCTCTTGAATGAGCTAGAGAAGAAGGTATATTTTATATGAGCACCAACTCAGCAGAAGCTTTTATGGGTTATGGATGCTCTTAACTGGAGATGAAAGTATAATTTACTTTCTCTGGTCAATGTCATGAAAAAACGTTGGCCAAAGGAAATACATATGAAGAGATTACCTATTGCAAAAGAAAGAAAAATTATTCACATCCTCAGATTAAACAATTTAAATAGTATTCCATACACTCTATAATCTAATTCAAGATTCCACAGATAGAAATGTTGGGGGAAGTGTAGCAATGAAATGAACTTTGTCCCAATGCAACTGAAGCTCTGTCTCTTTTGTACATGTGTTGTCTGTGTTGTGATGCTGCAATGTTTCATCACTCTGATGAAACCATCAGATAATCTGCCTGAGGTCTCTTTTTAAATAAGTATATTTATATTCTGGATGCCAATATATTCAGTTTTTGTGCTACTAACTGCTGCTTAAGAAATTACTTAAAGCTAGCAACTCTGTCACATAGTTTGTTGGATTCTAGCTATTGTTACTTTGTTCCAGGATTTGTAAACAATTTATTTCAAATGTCATAGCACTTTAAGACTGGAACCGGCATCAATCAGGTAGATGTTTTTTCTTCCCTCTTCCCTATTTCTAATTACTGACTTTCAATTCGTTTCAGGAATATGACAACAGAAAGTCTAATTTATAAGATCTTTTCCCTGTTCCATCTAACCATTTCAGAAATATGTTCTGCCAACATTTCTTTTTCTGCCTTGATGTTGCCTTCACGTCCTCCTCCAACCCTGAATGAAATTGGCTAAAGTCATCCTTAGTTGTATAATGTGTCCAAGTAACTGTTCCATTCTCTGATTAGTTTAGTTTACCTCCACATTTTTTCTTGAATGATGGGCACATTTTTGAACAACACATCGTGTTTGATTACTCACCATTTTAATGTCAATGGGCCTACATAGAACTCAGAGGCATTTTTTGAAATAACGGTTATACTGGAGACCAGTGCTTGTCAGCGTGTCAATTTCTTAAGTATTTTTTTCCCATTAAAAGTATAAGGAAAAATAAGTGGAGCTGGAAGTTTGGCAAGTTTTAAGCAGGGAAAGCGTCCCCAGAAACACATGTCAAAGGATGATTTTGTAACCCAAAAACATTAAATGCAAGACAATAATTTAATAGAAACATGGAAAATTCGATGCTGCACAGGGGAAACATCCAGTCACATACACATAGCACCTTGTCTCTTATTTATCTTTACTGCTCTTCATGACACATATATCAACTTCAAAAACTGTCAGATTTGGCTAGGCCTGAGGCTTTGATACATTTACTCTCAGAGGAGCGCTTCACTATGCTCTAGAACTGCGTAGTGAGAAACACACTCAAAAAGTTTACGTAAAAGTAAGCCTTATCAAAAAAAGGGAAAGACTGCAGGATTTATGATCTTTTTCTATTCATGGAAGGCTTTTGTCAATGTTGCAGCTTTGGAGAATGGGAGGAAAATGATTTTGCAAATTCCTTTTTTTTCTAATTCCCCATTTCCCAGCCTTCCAGGGAAGATTTAGGAGGAAGGCACAAGGAAAATGCCAACCTTCTTTCCAGGCACAGAAGCCTCTACAAGATTATCAAAGAGCCTTTTCTAAATAAAGTATGTACAAGATCTGCAGCACATTGTGATATTTTAAATTATCATAATGTGAAAAGTATTGAATTCCACTAACGTGACTCAGGTTTAAGTTTAAATTACATTTAGAAATTACAAAACTTTACAGATAAAATGCAACATGCATTATTCATTGGTTGGTTAATAAAGATAAAAGCAATAGTAAGTATATACTGTATTTCTCATCTACACTGAGATGAGATTTGTAAATCTAAAATTGACCAAATAATATTTGCATATAGTAACATGTAGCATTGTTTATCTAAAGTCTTACAATATACAAATAAGATTAGGCAATTGGAGGGGTTGAATAATCTAATGTTGTCACATTGTCACAAAATAGCTGCAATGTGGAAGCTTACTTGTTAATGAGAAGATAGACAAGATATATATGATAAGTCCTAAATCTTTTATTTAGCCGAAGACAAAATGCAAAGATTGTCTCTCATCATCCTTCTAATCATCCCTCTCCAACCCATCCCTATTATCACTTCAATTTATCTTTTTTCCCCTCTCTGAGCAAGACGCACTCTTTCAAGTCAAGGACTGTCTTGCATTTGTTCATATTTAAGAAAAAAAAATCTAACAATGCCTATGAAGTCCTTCTGGTACATAAGGCTGATGGTGGCAGCTGATATTTCACTGCATGTTGGATTCACCACTCCAACCCCTCAATTATTGGTTATATATTCTGATAATCCTGCGAGGTGAAAAACTGGTGACTGCCAAAGAAAATAATCTTAGCCACATTGCCTTCCCTCTATTATGAATTTATATTCAGTCATTTTAATGTTTTATTTCTCTAAATGTTATCCATATATGTATATTTAGATTTTACTATTCTAGTTAAAATTAAGACTTGCAAGTCTCAGCCTAATAGCATATTTTTCTTAAAAAATCAGTTTGTTTGAGATTGCAGAATGTAGAAAAGGGATGAAATAGAAAACTAAAAGTTGAATCTTGCAATTTCTAACAAATCTTGAATTTAAAAAAATGTTTTATTGTAATTTGTTTGTTGGGAGACATCTGGAGTCATTAAGAGTTGGGCAGCATACAAGTTTTAAAAAATTATTATTATATCACTCATGAATTCAAGCATGGAGGTAAATCTGTAGAATCAAATAACATTTAGTGATATTTTTAAGTTGCTTCCATATTTTCTGCTCCTAGAAAAGGAGTTGAAAATTTTCTCTTTACCTATAATTGATTCGTTTGAATTATTAACTATGATTTTGACTATTTGTATTATTTATTATTATTTTTATCATTACCTATCTTGACCATTCTGTGAACAGAAATATTTATGCCAACTGCAATATCATCATCCTTATTCACATTGCCTTACCTGCATGTCTTTTATATTATCTGCTATAATGTGAATATAGCTGTTCCCGAACCAACGTATTATAATAAGATTTTCTATACTATCTTGAACAGTGTGACATGTAGCTTACCACATTCCTTCTAGAAAGGAATGCCAGATCTAATTGAATGCCTTAGTAGAAATATCTTTTTCAGATAATGCATCTCCAGAAGAACCAAAGGCTTTATACACTAAAAAGTAAAGGCGGTTCATATGAAATATGCCCTCAAGTGGCAGTACATACAAAACAGCCATCATAATCTTGAGCACTCTATATAAATCTCTCACACAAGAATTGGTCAGGTAACAGCTACTTAAATGCTGTTCTCCAGGCAAAATTCCTTTGCCCAGTTTCTTCCTGCATATATGCTCTGGACTCTGAGACTTTATTCGAGTGGTGGCTTAGAGAATGAGGGCTACAATAGAGTGGCAAGCTACAGTGGACCCACTTCCTTCTGCAGAGGTCACTTTGCCCTCTTTCTAGGTATTCCTGATAAGGAAGGAAGAAAACAATTGGGCTCCCCTGTCTGCAGCAATGCTACTATGAAAGGACTGATTCCTCCTTCTGATTAGGAGCCAGAGGAGGAATTGGGAATGGGTGAATGAGAGGAGCTCCTAGCAGATGGTGGGAATGGCAGGGGAGGGTGCCTGTGAGTGTGTGAGATAGGGGGAATGAGGGCAAGTGATAGTTCTCTGTGAATGTGTTGTAGTGTATGTGAGTATATGGCAGCGTGTGGGAAGATGGTGGCTGGTGAAGGCACTGAGAACTGGTAAAGCTATAGTGCCTCAGGGTGCCCTGCTACCCCACTTGGGGATGGTTTGCTGAGGACAATGGGAGGTTCCCAGTCTCTGATTTTGGAGGCTTTGGTTTTGGGATGGAGCTGTCATTGGGGGGATAGAGATGTTTTTATGGTAGTAATGGACCTTGCAAATGTATAATGGGAGACCGGGAACAGGCTACCTTTGGGGAACATGGAATTGTTGCTGTATATCAGTTTTGTGTTCAAGTTTCTTCGTCTCTATCCAGTACCCTGTTAGCAGCCCTGGTCTTTAATGCCAGATTAGTCTGCAATAAGGCATCCCTAATCAGTGATTTAAATGTTAATGAGAGGACCATTCTACTATGTACCACTGAAATCTAGCTGGATCTGGAAAGGGGTAGTCCTTTTGGAAATATTCCAAGCAGGAGTTGGGTGTTGCATCCGCTGAGACTCTGGGGCAGGAGGGTGATGTTGTACCACAGATCATTGGATGTGAGATCCTGTTCAGTAAGTTGGGCTCTGGGGATCAGATGGGATTGTTGCTGTTGTACCACCCTTCCTGCTGTATCGTTAATTTCCTTTCCGGAGCTCGATTCCATTCTGGATTGCACCATGATGGCCATGGGCCAATCCCAGGTAATTCAGAGCCCATCTTCGGACAATGGTCATGCTCCATATGTGATGTTTCTGTTGGAGCAGTGGTTGTGTGATCTGAAACTGGGGGAGTTCTTGTTCTCTCTCCTCATGCTTAGCCATGGGTTTTTCTAGTGACATTATACACTATAGGAAGATGGATCCATTAAATCAGGTTCTAGGACTATGTCGTCTACAGTTTTGGATGGGGTGGTACTGCCCTAGACAAACATGATATGCAATCTGGGGCTCCTCCTAGACTCACAACTTCACTCATGAGCAGGTGGCAGTCATGTTAGAAGGGCCTTTGCACAGCTCTGTGTTGTGCACCAATTGCACCATTTCCTGAATTGGAAGGGTCTTCTCACAGTTTTATGCTCTAGTTATCTTCACATTGGACAATTATAATGTACTTTACATAGGGCTACTTTTGAGGGAGTATCCATGAGCTTCAACTGGTGCAGAATGCAGCAGTGCAGGTAATTATGTATGCTCTGCAAATTGCACTGGCTTCCAGTCTGCTTCCAGGTCCAATTCAAGGTGCTGGTTTTAACCTTTAAAATCCTTGCGGGCATGTAACCAGGTTGTCTGCAGGACTGTCTCTCTCCAATTACATCAGCCCATTCTTAAAAATCTCCAGTTAAGGAGCACTCACAATTTTGGGTGGCAAGTCATTCCACTGATTAATTGTTCTCAAATATCATACAAGACTGGATTTACTGTGCCTGTTGCTATATTTCTGTTGTTGTTTTAACTTTTAGGCATAGTTTAGCTAAATTTTAGGGAAAGAGAATATTCTACTCATAAGTAATCTATAATGTGTCTTAATCTCATAATGTATTCCTTACAGTGTGTTCCATCATTATGTTTGTGCAGAGCAAAGATCAACTGGACAAGCAATCATCATCCTGGAAAAATTAACATTACTTCTCTTTATGATACAGTGGAAGAATTTGTTAAAATCTATTTGTCCTTGAAATACCAGAAAAATCAATTTCCTGATTCCCTATATTGTTTTGAGCTAGTAATACCAGGCTTGGAAATAGAATCTTGAAGTTCTAGGCTGAGGTCTTCCTGAAAACCCAAAATCCCAGCCTCCTTACTACTCAGCTGTTTCTGATCCATAGAGGAAAAGAAAAAGAAAGAGAAATTACTCACTTGTAACTGCTGTACTTTCTGATGTCTTTCCCCTTTTCCCACTTAGAAGGACAGATGCATATGCAACCAGAAGCCACTTCCCAACCGAAAACTTCTAAACACGGGACTGGTGTGCATGGTGACCCACAATTGTAAATAATCAAACAAAGATTGCAGAGTTGCTAAAACCTCCTTTGTAAACTGCAACTTTGAATCAGGTTTTTTTTGGATAGTTTTCTGAGACCGATGGAAAGACATGACAATGAATGTCTGGGGAAAGGGTTGAGAATGGATTGAGATTATCTTAAAGAACATCAGCTACAAGTGAACAAGCTTTTCTCTTTCAAGATGTCCTGTCCATTCCTAATGTGATGCAGGAAATGAGAATAGCAATCTCTCTTCCAAAATGGCAATTTCATGGGTAAACTTAATGAAAAAGACAGCATATGACAGAACTTTACTATATTAAAAATGTAATACAGAATGGTAGAATAAGTTAATAAAGTAAAGGCAGAAGAGAGAGATTATTGCATTATCAATACCTAATCTGTTCTATATTGCATTTCAGTCTTTCAGTAGCACATCCTAAAATAAAAATATTGACTCCTTTTCAGGAACAAAGGACTAAGATTTTTATAGCTGAGAAGGGATTGTCATCTCTAGAGGTTTCTGTTGCATTGCTTGCTTGTTTGGGGAATTGTTCTAGGCTAATATATTTATAATTCTTTCATAAATGTTAGTAAGCATATAATGCAGAGCCATAACTACCTCTTTTTCATAACTGACCTTTGCAACCCAACATTTAATTTCATTCTGTTTTATGTTAGGACCGCTAAAATATTAACTATAATTTTCTGTGCAGAATTCATCAAATTAACTTAACACCCATACCAATAAATCTAAATTATTTTTTCCTGAGATATTTAACATTGTGTCAGAAAAAACTGTTAACTAGTATAATTTCATGCCAGTCTTTTTAATATTCATGTTATATATAATTTTCGATGAGATTATCACTCTAAAGCTATAATTTTATAACGGATTGTTCTTTTTTGCAGTTACATAATGGTTACTTATAGAATAGCTGATGATACTTGAATTAGAATAGGCATACTATCCATCCTAAACTTACCTGAAGAAAATGTTCAAATAAAATTTATAAGCCTTGTTGTCCCTGTTAGAGTGATGTTTGGTACTTGTATGTTAGGAATTCTGAAGCATTTTCTTTGTATTAAGGTCATAGTAATAAGGAAGATACCGTATTTTTCGGAGTATAAGACGCTCCGGAGTATAAGACTATTATTTTGGGGGGAGGAAAATAAGAAAAAAACAATTCTGCTTGAGAGGCTCTCTATTTGGGAGGCTTGCATTTGCAGCCTCCCAAAGCTCCAAAAGATTCATTTGCAAAGGAGCTTCTCTTTGCAAAGGCAGCCTCTCAAGCAGACCTTTTTGGAAGCTGCTTGAGAAGCTTTCTGTTTGGGAGGCTGCATTTACAGTCTCCTAAAGCTCCAGAAACTCCCTTTGCAAAAGGAGCCTTTCGAACTGACCTTTTTGGAAGCTGTTTGGGAGGCGCTCTGTCCTAAAGCTCCAGACTCTTCATTTGAGAGGATGCACGGACGCAGAAG
>JANHFK010007254.1:113667-124942 GCA_036250565.1 Sibynophis collaris | reverse complement strand
CACTTGGCCAATAAAGAATTCTATTCTATTCTATTCTATTCTATTCTATTCTATTCTATTCTATTCTATTCTATCAGCAAGAAGCAAATCAGTGGCTAAGCACCCATAAAACGCATGCATTTTAGAGTAGTTTTCTGTTCTATCCCTCTCATATTACAATCTAATCAGGGTGAAGTGTAGCCTAAGTGAGGACATTTCCGAAGTTTTAATTTCAATATTGTTCATCATCCTAAAGGAAGAGCAAAAGGTATGTCAATCTAAGTTGATGACTTAGTACAGGATTGTCAAACCGATAGTCCATGGGCTGGATGCGTCATGCACAGGCCACGACCACCCCAGCTCCGCAAAGGCAAAAAACATTGTGATACATCATGATACTTCACGTGACACGATCTATTTTGACACCTGTGACTTAAGAGATAGGATTTCTCCATAAATACATAGGAAAATTGTGTGAGCTATTGAAATTCCTAGTGAATATTTCAACAGAAGATAGTGATCTGTGCCATTTAGAATTGGAAAATTAGACACGCCCTTCCAATTCTAGGATTGCACATCTCTGGCTCAGAATTAAAGGAGAAAACAGTGACTTAGAACAATGCACCAGATTAAAAGAGGTTAGTGACATCTTAGCTAGCTTTTGGATTTTGGAAAAAGGAAATAAATATTTGTATAGTTATCAGTTATAACCACAAACCTGAAATAAGTTACAATGAATTTCAAGAAAAGGAATCCAAAAGCTGATACTGGTAGTTAAAAATGGTTTTTAACATAAAATTATTTTTAATGCTTAAATGATTTATAAAGAGAGTCAGGAATAAAAGAAAGATATGAAACTATACTTATGTTCTCTCTGGAAGGATTATAATAACTAAGGTAAAGTATTGAATTAGAAATTTGTTTTTAAATATTTCTTTCATTAGCTTTATGAAAAGGGTTTTTTTTGCTCAAAATAATTTTCTCATATGTTCTTATTTATCTTAGTAGGATTATAAAGTAGTATTTGCATACTGAGAAAATGACAGAAAGGTAGAAATAGGTAGGGTTGGCATAGATAAGCCTGAGATTGAAAGTAATGATTAAAAAGTTCTTACATTTATGAGGGGTGACCAGAAGATCTAGTGTTTTCTGGGATAGGTTGGGCCAGATTGCCATCATCTCTTTTCTCAATTCGGCATCCATCTGCTGTTTGTCAGCCCCCCCTAGAAGATTCAAACCAGGAATGAGAGGAAAAAGCAAATGGCTATTGGCCATTGAAATGTTAAACGTTTACTTTTTTTCAGTGTCAACACTAATTTTGCTTTTAAAAATACTATTACAGCTTATATTCAAATTTGATAAAAAGTATTATTTAAAAATGTTTAGTCATTTAACAATAACACTTCAAATTAGAGGTGAAAAATAGCATTTCTGATTGTCTATGATCTGAAAATATTTCTATAATGATCTGGCACCATTTTCTGTCTCATGTTTCTAATTTTCTAAATAAAGGGAGAAATTTATTGAGGTGTAGGAATGCAGTGTGTCAAAAGAAGAAAAAAACTGAAGCAGATTACAACAAAAAGTCTCAACAGAACTGTAAACTAGGAATTATTAATAAATGAATTAATAATGCACATGTGAAAGTATTTTTTTTTTTAAAACCTGATGCTTTCTTGCCTTCCTGAAGCTAACAACACTGAAAAGTATTTATTCTGCATCAATTCCCCCTATTTGTATAAGGCATTGCCATAAGCAGCATTTGTATTCAACATTACCTCATTATTAGTATTAATATCTGAAAATATGCTTTACTTAGTCTCATTTCCCACAATACTTTCATTTGCCAGCAAAATAACTGGCTTAATGGAAATGGCACTTGCCTTTGGCAATCTTGATGTCAAGGGCAGTCCTGATCAATGCCATAAGGGTAGAATTGAAATGGACCGTGTTGTCGTCTGCCACAGGTAAATCCATTCGTAGTAATCTCTGAAGAAATTCAAGCAGAAATGTGTGAATCTAGGACCTCCTTCACTTTCCAGTTTGTCATGCACAGAGGAATATAAGAGCCTTAGGGAGAACTCTGAGCTTAGAGACTTTTTCCTGTGTTGTCTCTCTTATTCAGATTATCCATACTAATGAACTACTATTCTACTTCATTTTTCTTTCACCCAACATTTTCTATGCACAGATACTATGGATTTTCCATCAGCCATGTGGAAATTTGGTTACAAATAAGTCTACATAATAATTACATAAAAGTCCAATTGACTATGAAGCATGCGGCTGGAAAGTTCATTCCATAATAATAATTCTTGGAATCTATTCTTATATTAATGTAGCTAGGATTGTCTATTAGACTATAAAATCTTTGAAACCAATGCTTACTGTTGTCTAAAATGTATTATATTGTTTTTAGGAGAGTTGAAATTGTTTTTAGACTTCTGTTTTAATCCTTAGATTCTGCTACTCTATAGACTATAGATTACAGTACTCACAGCTTTGCTTCTAGACTTTCCCCACAATTGCTGATAAAATTCAAGAATACTTTTCAGGGTCCTCACTAGAATTCACATGATGCTTTACTATCATTCTCAAATGAATTCCATCTTCTAACTCCCACAGAGTTCTCCCCTCAGAGCTCAGGTTGTGTCGGTATTTTAAAGTAAAAATTGTAAAGTAACACAAAGTCCCATCTTTTCAAGATAGCAGCAGACAGCAGCAGTAAAGGGATGGGTTCAAGGAGAATGCATTCAACCATTGACCAAGAGCAAGTTTTGTCAAATGTGCAAGATTAGAAGCATGCAAAAGGAGCATGCAGCATGCAGCATGCATCACAGCACTGCACAGTGTAAAGGCATCCACAGAATACATATTGAGACTCATTCATAGCTCAGATATAGGTTGATCTATAGGGAGAGATCCGGACTGTGGGCTCTTGGTGCAAAAAAATGGGTGCATCCTTAACACAAAAAAGAAAGAAATGAAACTGGCAGATCATAGGCCATGTGCCATTCCTCTGAGCCAAGGCTATGGGCTGGAGATCACACAAGATGCTCAGGGTGGGGCTCGATTAGCTAATGCATTAGCTGAGATAGGCTGCGGACTAATGGAAATGGGGGTTAGACAGTAACGGGTTTGGGAGTTTGTTAAGTAAATGTCACTGAACAGAGGTGCACAGGATGATAGGTAAGATCAAAACGGGGAAGGAAGAAAGCAAGAGAGAAAGTGGGAGGCACACATACAAGTGATGATGACACATTCAGCAGAAGATCCCTCAGGAACCTCATGTCCAGAAAACCTGTAGATCTTGAAGACCAGCCTGCACTGGAGGCCTACTGAAAAAAAGCTTACCCAGGGTTTGTGCTTCTGCATTCAGCATTCCCTCTTTGGCAATTTGTTAAGAATCCTGCCCTTACATTCCTTTGTATTTTTCAACTGTTCATCAACAGGCTACAAGCTGCTGTGTAAACTCCAGTTCTGTCATATAATTCAATCCAATTTGTCAGAGATAATCCTTTGCTTCTGGCCACATGCAAAGTCTTGTATGGAGGCGAATGGTGAGTCACTTTCTAGATAGGATGAGGTAATAATGTTCCCAACCCCATCATTTAGACCATTCCTTTGAATTGTATTTTGAAAATTAATTCACTGAGGATTGTGGGATGGCACTTCAGATATTTTGGCAGTTCATCTAGAATAGTTGTAGAAATTATAATTTTATTGTGCAGCCAAAATCAAATAACTACACAACACAGGAGGATTCAGCTATTATTACTCACTAGTTGCAGTCTCCAGGATTTCATATGTTAACAAGAGTTACTCCTGCAACTGCTGTATAATATTTCCCCATAATAGTAATGCTTTATTTTGAGGACCAGCAGTACTGTCCTGGATCACATGATAAGCTTTCGCTCAAGCATTATCACATTAAAGCATTCTTATTCTACCATAAAAACTGCATGGGTAAAGCCTTGGTGTAACATTAAGTTGTGAATTGCTTTTTCTTGCTTCTGTTCCAACTTTGTTCTTGTTCTTTTTGTTCAATCAAAGAAATATCCCAAAGATGTTTTTATACTGCCCCAAATTATCTCAAGACCTGCTAAAGCACAACCTCCTTTACCAGATTGTGTGTACTTGTACTTTACATAATTTCACTCATAGTCTACAGCTCCTCCTTACTGAATTTGAATTTTCTTGTGACTTTTTATTTTTGTAGTACAGAATGCCCAAGGACAATAGCTTAGATTCTCATGCATTGGAGCAAGATGGTATAAGCAAGTTAAGGGAGATGAAAGCGTCACATTGAGTTAGCCAGAGTGTGCAGACTATTGAATATGAGAATGTCAAGTTATGTGTAGACTCCAGATCTGTAGGGGACTGAGCCTTTAAGACTGTTATTTGATACAGAAGGACGTTTGTATGCTAAGGAATAATCATAGCAGAAAAGAATGGGGAATGATGGATGATACAGGCAGCAATTCTTCCATTAGGTCAGATAAGGCAATCAGAAACTCTCATTCCTTCCCCACAGTCATGGATTTGTAGAATCGTTCCCTCTCTCAGTAGTTTTCTGGACAGCCAGTGGCATATATAAGTTAACCTAGGGATGCATAATGATAACTACTTATAAGAGGATGAAAGTATAAACAGAAGGATTAATCCACTGTGAGTGGGGGAAGGGAGATTATTGTAGGGTATTACATCTCGGAAATCTTTTTTACTCCAAGGATGTATAGTTGAGAAACAGAAGCACAGATACAAATAGTACAAGTAGGAAAGATCCTCTGCATCTTGATACTGAAGCCTTTACCCAAAGCTTATTTATCTTAAGTTTCGCATATCATGTTAACCTAGTATTCCCCCAATAAATCAGTTTACACTAAGTAACAAAACCTATGGATTGAAACCAATAGCTCTACTTGCCAGGAATATATAGACTGTTCTGTGGTCTTCTTTAGTCTCCTTGTACAAAGACAAAGTCTTGTTTACTGATCTATTTATGCAATTCTAGTCTTGTAAGTCCAACTTTATTTGAAAACTACTTTAATACTTCAAGCTCTATCAAAAGCTAAGTTTGTCTTCAGGCTGGGCTTTGAGAACATAACTCTTTTATTGATGGAGGAACAAGCTGCAGTGTGATTTGTGTTCATATCCTCTTCTGAACCTTTACAATTTGGGTTTAGAGCTCATTATTTGATAACAGAACATAAATGTAGCATTTTGAAAACATGGCTGTATGTGCCTCCTCTTTGAAGCACTGCTCAGTTGAAAGAGCAGGTTTTCTGTAAATGCAGCTTTTAACTTCAAAAGTAAGTGAATTTTCCATTTTTGATCTGTATCTTCTTAAGATGAGTAGCTGTTACTGTGATAGAAAAGAATATCTTCTTTGGTGTCTCTTTCTGTTCATAACTTGCATTGCTTTGAGAATCTTCACACAGAAATGTAGCAAGCAGTTACATGGAAGTGGGTTTGTTTCCAATGTAGTAGTAGTAGTTTACAACAAAGGTGCTTCCTCAGTCCTTACATTGTGATCTTTTCAGCACCATCAATGTTTTATCTTCTTAGTTATTTAATCTTCCTATGTCAGTCTCCATAGTATTTCAAGAATTTTATTACTCATACAGTAGTTTTTAGTGTGTCTGTTTTTAACAAATATTTTAGTATATTTATGTATTGTTGCATTTTGTGTTAATTGATGATTTTACTATGCATCACCCACAGAACGTTTAAACAGAGATAAGTAAATAAGAATAAAAATAAAATAAACAAAAGTTATTTCTATACAGAAACACTATAGCTTAATATTAAAATAAACACGTGCACATGGAAGATCTTGACCTCAGTCATGTCCCTTTAGAACCTGACAAAAGGTTCATAGTTTATAGTTAAAAAACAATTGGGATATGAGTGAATAAAGTAACATTTCTTGGCTTAAAGCAATTTTATATATTCATTTGGCAGTTCTCATGACTGCTACCGTTAATTTCAGTGAAGTTGGGGCACTTCTTCCAGTTCCACAATCCACAAGCGAATAAAGGCAATGTAGCTTGATCCTCTTCTTTTGCTCAAGCATCATATTGCTTTTTCCTCTTTTCTATCTTAACTTTATTACAAAAGCTATCCTTAGGTATTGGTGATTGTATGAAAACTTTTAATTAATATTTATATTATCCTTTCCCCTTATATTATATTTAAACAGTAGGTGTCCTTCAATATAGAAGGTTCCTAGTGTTATCAGTCAAAAGGCATCATAGACCTATTCCATCTTTGCCTCCTTAAGAATTTTCTCTGGAAAAAATGAAAGAAGAAATGGTGAGAAAGGACTAAGCATTATGAATGGAAGATGTAGACAGTATGCATTATAAAAAGTAATTATTTTCAAAGCAAGTGATGAAGTACTTAAGTTTCCAAATGTGCCTGAATAATTAGCATCTGGTATTATGTTCACCAAATACTTGTTGCTTACGTTGTAACATATCCTTGTCCTAGTAAGGTCATGCTCATTGCAAGATAAATGGGAACGTTTACTTTAAATGCTTATTCTCTGAGTCCAATAGAGCACGGGTGTCAAGCTTGCGGCGTCATGTTGCCATCATGTGACGTATCGTGACGTTTTTCCCCTTCGTGGAGCTGGGTTGGGCGTGGCCTACATATGATGCATCTGGCCTCTGGGCCGCCAGTTTGACACCCCTGCAATAGAGGATATTTTCTACCTCAGGATGTTGTATCTCCTGGAGCTAGTAGTCAGGGCCCACAATTAAATTTGCCTTTCCAGAGGATGAGAAACCATATTGTTTCAGATTGTCTTAAAAAAGCAAGAGTGTAACTAACATATGAGGGGGAAAAAATTATACTTTAAGTAAATTTATTTCAGTTTCATAAAAAAGGCAATCTACTACATTACAATCCAATGTTGCAATGTTGTAGTGGATTCCTATACTGGGCAGTGGCCTGAATGAGATATTCTCCAGGACTCTTCCAATCCTTATATTTCATGACCCAAAAAGGTCAGACAGAGGGAAATCCCCAGTGAATACTGCCTACCAACCCCCCTATATGTTGAGAGAGAAACATTAATAGAATTACACTTATCAGTGTTCTGAATTAGAGGTGTCTGAATATCTTCCAGAGGCTTCAAAGAATAGATAATCATGGTCAGAATTCTCATTTTCTTCTAAGCCCCATGGAAGGCATTCTCAACCTTGGGATGTATCAGAACATTTATGGAAGGAAGTCTGACTTTAGCAAATCATCAACTCAACAGGACATGACTTTTCAAAACTCTGAGGCATATATATCTATTTTGTACTGGTTAGAAAATTTCTATGCAGAGGCCCATGTACAACCTACATCTCTCATAAGAGAATTGTCATGGAAAGTTACATATTCATTCTCCCGAGCAAGTAAGCTGCTACATTTCCTGGCATTTTTCTTTCTACTATATATTGTGAAGTGAATACAAATGAATGAATTTATTAACTTGTTCCTTGTATATCTAGTATGGAAGGCTAAAGTAATTTCCAATTTTTGAAACTCTAAAATTCTGCAAAACTAAGACCTCTACATACATTTAATTTAGGCAATGCATACTCCTTAGAATGTAATCACATCAGAAAGAATAACTAGAAATTTTATTGCAACCAAGAAATTAATATTGGAACAAGTGTAGCATTTGTGTAAAAATAAATTAGAATTCTCTGATTTTGAAACTTATGAGCTGATATCTATCAAGGAATTTATTTTAAGAGACAGCAGCTTAAACAATCATACATGGGCTTAAAGGGAACTTTGTAAATACTTTCACTCTGTAAGCATTCAATCAACTTCCATGAGAAAAATCTACAGAATATTTATTAATTGGACCATCCTTTAAAATGGCTTTTAGCACGATGAGAGAAAAATGTTATTTTCATTCCAACTCAGGAAGCTATCTTATGGTAGTAACTTGATGTGTGATAGTGTTAGCATTCAAGCAATTATCTAAGTCAATGTCAAATAAGTTGAGACTATTGACAGCTTCCCAAACAGGGTATTTTTCCTCTCTATTTTTATCAGAATAAAAAGTTCTTTCTTTATAGTCTCTGAGCTAAAAATGTAAAGAAAGCAAATGTTTCCAAGATCTTACTTAAAAAACTGAATTATAGACATTGCTATGCAGCTGTAATTGAATATTATTGAAAAAGCCTCACAAATGAGCTTTGACAGAAAATCTTGGATATAAAGCAAGATATGCTAGCATTTTGGTAAAGCTGAAGCTAATCATGAGAATGGAAGGGGTCAGCTACCATTGTCTTTGATAGTTTGTGAAAGTAAGCATCATTGAAATCCAATGTCATGAACCAACTTCGCAAATGAAGTAGTTGAACCATGCTTACTGTTATGACTATGCAGAATTTCTTAATGCTGATTAAAAAAAGCTTAAGATCATACAGAAGAGGCACAACCTCAGACTAAGGCGAAATGAGAGCAAGCATTCTTTTTACACATAGGCTGTGGTATTGGTTATATATCTCTTTTGCAAATGAGTTAGCTACTTTTGGATGAGAGTAACAGGTAGCACACTGGGCACTTGGGGGATTAATGTCAAGCTGCATAACATAGACTTTTGTGATGAAAGGATGTGATACATTCCACTAATCCAACATGATCTCCCAAACTAGTTGGTAAAAACAGTCTGTCTACAAGCTGCGTAGCACAGTTTGAAACTGATGTCTGCAAATCACTTGTGTTGAAATGGTTAATACCTCTGTATCTCCAAGAAACACTTTTGAGAATATTTTGCTAGAGTTTGGAATTCAGAATAAAACTTGTCATTGCATTTTGAGAAGGAGCTCTGATCCCATCCTTGGTAGTACAGTACAAGTTTGACAGATGCTGAAGAACTAAAGTATGGAGTATTTTTCTCATATACTGAAATTAGCTCAAATACCATTGATTTTGAAGACAAAGTTCTCTACATGGGATTCCGCCTTTGAAGTTCTGAGGATCTCACAAACCTCCCTGGGGAAATAGCACTTATCACAGATTTTGCTGTGTAGTTCACATTATGCCACAAAATGTTGCTCTGTTGCTTTGACAGTCCTTCTGTCTCAATATATGCTGAAAAACTCCCCAAAGAAAAAAGATAATTGCCCACAGAAGCATGGAAGTTGAAAATTCTGAAATGCAAAGTTGCTGTCAAGTAAAAACTGTTGACCAAAATTGTTATGTATTAAAGCAAGGGGGCCGAAGGCTCCACTCCGGTCCGCCCTGACGGCTTGGGACCACCCTGAGGAGGAAGCTTTTAAAGCAGTAAAAGACCTCCTCACATCCGAGAGTGTACTAATCCAATACTAATCTCTTCCATTAATTCTCACTTGCGATGCCTCCCCCTTCAGAGTTGGCGCCGTTCTCGGGCACTGACTACCGGACGGATGGGAAGCACCCATCGCATTTTACTCCAGGATCCTGTTAGCCGCAGAGCGGAACTATAGTCAGCTCGACAAAGAAGCCCTGGCAGCCGTCACAGGAGTCAAAAGATTCCACGACTACCTGTACGCCCGCCAGTTCACCGTCATGACTGACCATAAACCGTTACTAGGGCTGCTAGCCGGCGACCGCCCATCCCCGTCTGTCCTTCCCCCACGCATGACCCGCTGGACTCTATTTCTATCCGCATACTCTTACAGATTGATCCACAGACCAGGGAAGACGATCGGGCACGCAGATGCACTCAGCCGCTGCCTGCTTCCGTCGTTAGTCGAGGACCCGGCACCGGCAGCTCAAGTTCTACACCTGGAGAGCATCGCCAAGGGACTGATCGCCGCTGCAGAGATAGCCCGCCTATCTGCCAAGGATCCAACCATCAGCAGAATAATAAACTTTGTTTTATGGGGCTGGCCGGACTCGGGGGACACCGACTTTAAGCCATTCTTTGCCCGCCAGCAGGAACTGTCTGTGTTGAAGGGCTGCCTGCTTTGGGGGGAAAGGGTGGTCATACCACAAAGACTGCACAGGGACGTCATGGAGCTCCTGCACGAGGGACACCCCAGGATCGTCCGAATGAAGGCCTTGGCCAGGAGCTACGTTTGGTGGCCTAAGCTGGATTGTGATATCGAGGAGTGGGTGGCCACCTGCAAGCCTTGCCAGGAATCCAAACCGGCACCACCTGCTGCCTCGGGCAAGGTATGGGAAACCCCTAAGGCACCCTGGTCCCGTATTCACATAATTTTGCTGGCCTGGTAAAGGGCCAAACATTCCTGGTCATCGTGGACGCATACTCCAAATGGATGGAGATAGAGCTCATGCGATCCACTACAGCGGAGGCCGTCATCAAGACGCTCCACAAACTATTTACAATCCACGGGTTACCGGACTTAATAGTCTCGGATAACGGGCCTCAATTCACGGCTCTACCCTTTGAAATATTTCTGGCTGAGAATGGAATAAGGCACGCATTAGTTGCACCGTTCCACCCGGCCAGTAACAGACTTGCCGAGAGATTCATAAGGTCCGCCAAGGAGGCCTTAGCGAGTCTTGGCCCGGGCGATTGGCAAGCCCAGATAGACAAATTCCTCATGGCCCAGCACACCACACCGTGCGCGGCCACCAACAAAAGTCCGCCGGAGCTTCTCATTGTCCGGAGAATCCGAACTCAATTGGACAGACTACACCCCAACTACTCTAATGAAACACCCGTAGACTCGACCAGTAATGTACGGTCGTTCCGGGTGGGGGACCAGGTATATGCCCACAACTACGCGGAGGGGCCGCTATGGATTCTGGCAAGGGTTATAGAAAACACAGGGCCGAGATCCGTACTGGTAATGCTGGAGGATGGCCGGACATGGAGGAGACACATCGACCAACTCGAGACTCGAGACTCCAGCGCACCGACCAGCGACCAGGCCCTGACTTCAAAGAGGACGAATTCCCTGACTCAAGCCCGTGCAGGCACTCGCAAGACCTACCGGCAGAAGGAGGAGTCCAGTGCCAACCCGCAGAGGAGCCAGCCCCCAGAACTCCAATCACGCCCAGCAGCGAGTTCCAGACTGTTCCAATCAGCAGCTCAGAACTGCCCTGCGTTCCGCCCGTCCTGACCAGCGCCCAACCACCAGCTGAACTGCGCAGGTCAGACAGACAAAAGAAAAGCCCCACCTACCTCAGTGACTACATTACAAACTGGCTAACGATTGGTCAGCCTATTCTAGGAGGGGAGGGGTGTTATGTATTAAAGCAAGGGAGCCAAAGGCTCCATTCCGGTCCGCCACTTCCGCGGGGGACCCAGGTTTGAAATGATTGGCTGAGAGCTCTC
>JANHFK010007254.1:93736-106166 GCA_036250565.1 Sibynophis collaris | reverse complement strand
AACCTTCCAGGCCTAGCTCCAGCTAACAGCAAGCAGAGATGGTTCAAGGTAAATTGATATGCTCCATGCGTTACTGGTCTGGGTGGCAGCATCATTTCACGCATTCTGTTGACTAATTACATTACTAAATTACTTTTAAAAGTGCAATATATAGATAGGTATGTGTACGGATATATATATATGCACACACATATATATATATAAAAGATATATATTAAAAAAAACCATAATCAACATTCATTCCGTTGATGCTAGCAGGTTTTAGTGTAAGTCAAACCTTGCAAGCAACCCTATGAGGGCATTTCTTGCCTAAGCCCAGGGGGGGAGATATTACACGTAATAAACTGTACATATCCTTATAATGAATTCGGCCACTGCAAGAAGAATACACGGGGGTTAGTGCAGACGTTACAGGGCAAAATAAACACATACACTGTTATGTACACACAGAACATAGCAAAACTAATGGCTAGAGACCTTCACTTCAGTCAAGTAATACCATTTCCCTCTGTTTATACGAAGGAGCTGAACTTTCCCATTGGCTGCAGTAGGAAGAAAGGGGCTTCTTAGAGCCATAGCACATCAGTTTTTTTACTGATGCTTCTCATCAAATTTGTGAGAAGGGAAGGGAGCCAATCCATAAATTACAATAGGAATAGGCAATCTGTGGCCCTCCAGATGTTGGCCAGTAGCTTCCATAATCCTTTACTATGGCCATGCAAGCTAGGGCTTATGGAGTCTGGACTTCAAGAACAGCTGGAGGGTGACATGTTGGCCTTCTTTGGTTTACATTCATATATTAAGTAGCTGAGAAGTAATAGAAGCCTTAGACAATAAGAGGTAATGTAAGTGAAATTTATATCAAATCAGAATTTATCAGATTTTTCTGATTCTTGGGTACCAATTCACTTATCTTTTATGGAGCATAGTTGTCTTTTCAGAATTCAAAATAAACATGTTAAAATCAATCACTATCACCAAGGGCTTTTATTTCAATATTTTATTTTTTTCACTGGTTTTATTAATAGGGTGACTTATACTCAGATGGGGAAGAACTAGATTTTCAGAAAATAAATAATATGTAGATAATGCTAGATGGATCTTCTGTTAGCTGCCAATTATTACAACTTTACTAACTATGCCTACTTATAGCAACTTTGTGGCTAGCTCTTCTCCAGCAAACCATAGACAATTTTACAAGAACAATTGCACAATAAAAGGGAAGGCCAGGCCCTGTCAGATAAACATACATACACATATACACAAAGTCATTTTTATAGATTGAAATAATAAAAGTGTGTCATCTATTGCTAACATTACTACTAAGCATCCTTCCTTGACTGATCAACAGTATGTAATATCTTTGAGTTTTCAGCAGGATGCAAAACTAGTAGCTCAAAATTTTTATTTGGTTTACATGTTATAAAGTGGGCAGAAAATTAAACATAGCCACCAACAGGGGCTTAATTCAGACTAATTCTTTGGCTCAAATGTTGCTAGCATGGTACCCAGTTGTCCTATGGAAAGGCTATAAAGCCCACAATTCAAATTAAAGGAATGGCATGGGTATGTCCCTGGCCACAAAGGGACATATATCATGTTCTTTTGAACATTATGGGTTAAAGTGAAGGTGAGAGTGTGTGGACTTGACAGAATCCAGCTGCAAAAACCTAAAATTAAAAAAGGAAATGTTAAACAGTGATTAACTCCCACATCTGTTTCGTTCAGTCAGTTATTTATAGTAAGACCCAGAGAAATTAGCCTACAGGAATGGAAATGGGAATGGCAGAAGGGCAGGGCTACAGCTCCATGGTGATTGGAGCTCTGCTAGAATGTGTGACTCACAATGGAGCGCATGCAAATAGAGGCAGTAGCTCCACTTCTGTCTCAGTGAATATCTTTCTCTCAAAACACAGTAGTTAATGCTGGTAATCTATCAAGACCTACCATAGTTCAACTCTGCTAAAATGAGCCAAGATAAAATCCTAGCGTTCCTTGGGAACAGAATTCTATTCTTTTTTTCAGCTCCTTGCTCTAGTTGGTCTGCCTTCCATTTTGGAATGAGAGTCCAAAAGCTTCTACCAGCCAAAAGCCCCTCCTGTGTAAAGGTTATAAAATAATCTTAACTGGACTGGCTTTCACTTCTTTACTATTTCTAAATGTAGCTCTCACTTTTCTACTGGAATTGAGATATTGGGTTCCTGCCTTTCTGTTCACATTGAACTTCTCCCTCTCCCTGCTTTTGTTCTCCTTATTAAGGAGTCTACCCCAAATCATGAATCAATCAAACCCACTTCCTTAAACACTTGCTTCAGATGGACTTTGGGTCTGGGTTTCATACTGGAACCAGTAAGATAGATGTGTCCTTACCAGGCAGCAGGGTCATACTCAGCCCACACACGAACATACTCATCCAGATGGTGGGGCCCCAAAATGGAGGAGTCACGGGTCAGATATTCAAAATTATCCATGATGACAGCCACGAAAAGGTTCAACATCTGCAACATCAAAATTGTAGTGAAAAATAGAAATACAAAATAACCAGAAATTCCAGAAAAAAAAAGATGAATTTATTTCTTGCTTCGACATTGAGGCCTGGCAAGAACCTAAAACCTGCTCAAGCATCTAACGAGAAGAGACAACATAGTATTAAACAATATGTTTTACACCCTTTCTTACACACAAGGTTATACATTTTTAGATAGACAGATTAAACAGTCTTATATAAAAGCAAGAAAAAAACACTCAGTAAGGACTAACGTGGATATGGATTGCTGGTAGAATTTTAGGGTAATCCCAGGTAAATCAAATAGAATACGCTTTCTTGGAAGAGAGCACAATATGGAATCCAGTACAGAATCACTACACACTGAAGTACATCACCAAAAATAAGTTCTTAATTTGTACAAAGTTAGTGGGTTAGATTATGTTGCTCCAGATGCTCACAAAGCCTCTCCTATTAGTTCCTGGAATAAAAAAGGAAACAGAAGGAACTAATACCAAAGGCATCTTCTAAATTGGGCTTAACAACCATAAAGAGAAACTAGGCAGGTGCCTGATTTTTCTAGATACTTGTCTCAATTATGTAAATGTTTTAGAAATAGAGGCATTGCTTCAGATGCAAGTAGGCAGTTCAAAAGATTATTAATATGGCCAGTGTTGTACAATTTGATGCCTTCCAGATTATTGGGCTATCATTAATCTTAGTAGAGGTAATGGCAGCTGGGAAAGTGTCACTCAAAATAACACCTTTTCAGGCACATAATATAACCCATTAGTTGCCCTTTTCATTTAAAAGCTGAGGAAGTGATTAAATGATAGACATCAGAAATGAAAAAAAAATGAAAAATGTGACTAGTATCTTAAACATTTTTAGTTTTCTGGTACTTGTTTTCCCTCTGCAGTTTTTAAAAAGTTGAGTGCTATTGTTGAATTGACACCACATTCATTCTGCTTAACACCAGGAATGGAAAGCCACTACTCAATAAAAATATGTTTGTCATGCTAGTATTCCATGCTGGTTTTACATATTTTATCATAGAGAAAATGCATTTTTTTCACTTCTCATGTTTGTAACAGAAAAAACATTCCACTTTCTTAGAGATAATATAATTTGGGGAGAAGAGGAAAATATGTTCCTTGATACACTGTGATATTTAAAATGTTTTAGAAAACATCTGTTTGCTTTTGCAGTAACCAATATATAGAACAGGAGTCCCCAAACTGTGGGTCGTAGCCCACTCGTGAGCCTTGAGGGGTTTGCAACTGGGCGTGGAAATAGCCGGCAAGCACACGCACACGCACATCCTCATTGGCATGAGCAGCGGGTGAGCCCATGCATGTGCACTCCATTTGCATGAGCAGCAGGTGCAGGTGCACGCTGCTGATAAAAATGGAGCTGTGCGCATGCACGCTTGCGATCCCCTCTCTCTCCCACCCCGGTCCGCAAAGCCGGAAATGTTGGGGAACTCTGATATAGACAATTTACCCTTTCCTCCTTTATTTCTTTTAATTGTATATTGATAATAATTTGAAATATGTGACTTTTAAAAACTATTATGAAACATAATGTTGGATAAAGACTGTCCTACAACTGTTTGTTAAATCATTTTGAAACGCTATCTTAGAAGGATAGTGTACTGACATTTTAACCAGTAATATTCATAGTCACATATACCCCAAATACATGCTGTATCTACCTATTTAGTACTCTGTGTATCCTTTACTCACCAGGAAAGAACACAGGAAAATGAAGGAAACAAAATAGAAGTATGCAAACTCATTGCCACACTGATTTCCTTTGAGATCTGCTTTTTCATCACAGAGTTTTCCACTTAGACAAGAGAGCATGATCTCATGCCAAGCCTCACCTGTGGCACTTCTGGGAAAGGGAGATGAAATAAGAACAGATAGTGAGCACTGGAAACTCAGCATAGAGGGAGCAGTCATATCACCATCTGAGGACAAGCGTGATACTAGTAATCAGAAGTCAGAAACTTATGGGCTCAGACAGTATTAAATGATTTCTAGAACAGAATATAAACTATGTTAATTACAAAATTAACATTGACTATAATGGATGAATTGTGGTAATAATTGTTTTTTCTTATACAGAACTAAGTCAGTTACTTTTTTTGTAGAACTAAGAAATAATTTCCATTACATTGTCTAATGAGCTACCAGTACAGTATACAATTAATTTAGGTAAGCTTTATGTAGCAGAATAAATTTTGCATTAGATGAAGGCTTGATAAGTCTAAGAACATCAGGGCTACGTAAAGTACCACAGTACTTTAACATGGTTTCCCTAGTGCAAGTACAATGGGTGAGCCTCACCTAAAAAGAAGCATCAAAGCTTGAAAGAATGTGCGAAAATTATTGTGCTCAGTAATGGCAGGCAAGTCATCCTCAGACATATCCTCATCATGTTTAATGCTAATATTGCCAAAAACCTGAAGAAACAAAGATATACACAGATTAAAAAACTTGCAATTATCAAATGCGATTGAGAAAAAGTTGAACACTTGGGGAAAAGTAGGCGCCATTTTCTTATAGAAAAATCAGTGCTTGAATACAAACACTGCCGATAAAAGCTTGGAGTGCCCCTTCAGCAAGGGTTTGCAGTGAGCTATGGCAAATCAGCAACCAAGTTATTGTTCCAAGGAAAACACTTTACAGGTCTTGGCCAGCTGCAATAGAGCCATAATGGCTTCTTTTGCCAATGATTAAAAGCAGTAGTGGAAGAATATCTACCTCTTTGAACTCCAGGTGTTTCTTGGGATGAGTTCACTGAGTCAACAGATTAAAAACAGATTTCTCAAGTATAAAGAATGCGGGCAACCCTACTCTTTGAACTTTCCCTATGTAGGAAACTCTGGCAGATGTTTCCTACAGAGGTTCTTTTTCAGCCCTTCCCATCCTTCCTTTCTAGTAGAAAAGGACTG
Organism: Sibynophis collaris; assembly: GCA_036250565.1. Taxonomy (NCBI): domain Eukaryota; kingdom Metazoa; phylum Chordata; class Lepidosauria; order Squamata; family Sibynophiidae; genus Sibynophis; species Sibynophis collaris. The sequence goes on along the minus strand of JANHFK010007254.1, from coordinate 100,722 downwards.
GAGCTAGTTCTAAACCTGGAGCCATGCTAGTCCAAAGATTGTCCAATGAAACCCTGAAATCATATGATTAGGCTAAATGTGTAGTGGCTATTTCATACCATTACTTAAACACGGCTTTAAAATGTAAAATGTGAAAGATACTACATTAAGCATCTTCAGACTGTACATTAAGCATCTTCAGACTGTACTAATGAAGCAAGCACTAACATGTTGCAAAGGAGATGGTTGTAGCAATAATGTCATTGATTAATAATGTCACAAAATTATGGGTTTGTCAAAAACAGATTATGCTAGACAAACCTTACAGTATTCTTCCACAAGGTGACTAAATTAGTGGACCAACAAAATGCTTGGACATAGTATATTTTCACATAGTATACTTTCTTTAGTAAGTCATTTGACAAAGTATACCACTACCTACCTCTTGGTAAGATAGAAAAATGTGGGATAGACAACATCACCACCATATGGATTCGTAACTGGATGACAAACTGCACTCAACATGTAGTCCTTAATGGAACCACATCTACATGGAGGGAAGCATGCAGTGGGGTACCCCAAGGCTCCATCTTAGGCCCAGTACTTTTCAACATCTTTATAAATGATTTAGATGAAGGGATAGAAAGGGAATTCATCAAATTTACAGACAACATCCAGCTGTGGGGAATAGCCAACACTTCAGAAGCATTTAAGATCCAGAAAGATCTTGACAGACTTAAACACTGGGCCCTAACCATCAAAATGCAATTCAGGAGTGAGAAAAATAAGGTTTTACACTTAGGGAAGAAAAACCCAATACAGAGTACAGAATAGACAGTATGTGGCTGAAAATCAGTAATTGTGAGAGGGGTCAAGGAGTGCTAATGGACAACCACTTCCTAAAAAACCAATGTAGTCTAGGCTGAATTAAGAGAAGGATAGTATCAAGGTCACATGAAGGGTTAATGCTGCTTTATACAGTTTTGGTAAGACCACACTTGGAATATTGCATTCAGTTTTGGTCACCATGAAACAAAAAGATTAGACTAGAAAAAGTGGAGAAAAGAGCAACAAAGATGAACAGAGAGTTGGAGGCTAAATCATATGATGAATGGTTGCAGGAACTCGGGGTATCAGTCTAATAAAGAGAAGGACTAGGGGTGATATGATAGCAGTCTTCCGGTATTTGAGGGGCTGTTACAAAGAAATGGGGGTCAATTATTTTCCAAAGCACCTGAGGGAAGAACAAGAAGTAAGTAATGGAAACTTATTAAGGAGATATTCAACACATATTTAAGGAGAAATTTCTGGACAGTGAGAATAATTAACCAGTGCAATGGCTTTGTCGACCCTGAAGATGGCATAAGTGTAGCCATATATTATTGTAGCCTTTGCATATTTTTTAAATTAGCTTTTAGATTTGTAAGTAAATGAAGTTAATAATACTTCAGGCTTGCCACTTTCAACTGTTGAAAGGGGGGTTGTAAAGATAAAGGGGGAATGTTATGTCTAGGTGGCATTCCTTTCCCGTGGGAACAGAGAAGATGCCTGCAGCTGGATGAAGGTGGAGTTTGGAGTCACTGGACTATGGCACTGAGGATTCATTGGAGATTGTGACTCAGGGGGGAAGTTTCATACTTTTGCTTTTATTGGGTGTGATTCTGGATCTGTCCAGAGTTGGAATTACACCAAGCGCTTGCCAATTTAATGTGTACCTAATAAATAGACTTTGAAAAGAAGATGGATACCTTGGACTTTATTTTTTGTGACATGTTACTTGGAGGTTTGACATGGCTTGCCTCTAAAGGTTGTAGATGCTCCATCAACGGAGGTTTTTAAGAAGAGATTGGACAGCCATTTGCCTGGAATGGTATAGGGTCTCCTGGTTGACTAGAAGACTACCAAGATTCCTTCCAAGTCTGTTATTTTGTATTCTTCAGAGTTTTCCACACTTGTCCAAGGCAGCACAGTCTCCCACTGGGTGATGCCTCTCAAATCCTAAAGGCCTAAAATAAAACCAATAGGGCTACCAACCCCAAACCATCACACTGCTCCTACAGCAAGCATAACAATACTCCACACGAGATAGTGGCTTACCTGCATTCCTATAATGGCGTAGATAAAAAACAGCATTGCAATCAACAAACACACGTATGGAAGGGCCTAATAGAATGAAATAAAAGCATATATTTTCTAAATTTATTCTTTTAAAGCAATCACATTGGTTTTACTGGTAATCTAGCACTTTGCTTCTTGCAAACTTTAGTTGTTCCCAAAGGCTCACTGCTGTTTTTTGTTCAATACTGTAATAATGAACTATATTAATTTTTTTTACTAATTCCTGTTGCATACTACTATGACTACAAAAATTTTGCTATGACTGCTTTTATGTAAAAAACACGAACTCTTAGAAAAATATTCATGAGACATAATTCCACTGGCACCATAATGAAAATCATGTTTCAAAGTTACAGTTAATATCTAGAGATTGAATAGAAATGAAAGAGGCAGAGTTGCAAAGATGCCAGGTCTGGATCCTTAGCTTTTACATCTTTATATTTTTATTCTTTGTCCCAAACACTTTAAATTAACAATTCAGTAACTTTGATCATTACCTTAAAAGATTGGACAAAGGTCCAGAGCAGAATGCGGATGGTATAGCCTTGTCGGAGCAGCTTAATGAGACGGGCAGCTCGAAACAGCCTAAGAAAACTCAGGTTGATGAAGTTGTTCTGGGGAGATAAGGAAAAATACACAAGCAAGATCAGAATGGGGTGATGAAACTAAAGATCCAGGAACTGGTTAAGAAAACAAATTCAAACCAACACTCCACTGGTTAGTAAAATTAATAAGGGTAATTAAATAGCAAAGAAAGGAAGAGAGTAATCCATAGGTTAGTTGTTAACATTATGATTGGTTCTGATTGGGTATTTTTATTGTTTTAAATCTTATTTTACCAGATTTTTATAGCAACTAAAGGTCCTCAGACTGGTGAAATATAAAGGAAAGGAATAAAAGAGTGGGTCACCTCCAATCCCCAAATAATCTAACTGGAAAATCAGTGGTAGCTTATCAATAAAGTATGCATCTTGTGAAATTATCCACAACCAAATGCTCTGATTATTATTATTTTTTGATACAAGTAGGTAGAGTTTTACCATGTGGCTTCAAGTTACATGTGTTTAAGAACCTGGAGAAAAACAAAAGCAAGACAAGTGTCCTGAGAAAAAGACACTTGAGGGAGGAGTGGAGAATTGCAATTAAATATATAATGCTCTGGATGTAAAATGCATCTGTTCGCCAATGAAGAAATAAGGTAGACATTTTTTGTTTTTTGTTTTGCTTCCAGCAAAGTTGAAAAAAAGAATATACAGCTCTGGGTTTACCAGGATGCATTTTTACATGTTTTACTTGACCGAAAACCACTGAGAGCTGTAAATATTCAAAGCATATGAAGGTTAAGTTCAAGAACCTATGTTTTAAATCCACTAAATATTTGAATCACATCTTTACTTGATACATCATGGACCTTTGCTGACTCACAAATTAATCATATGGAACTAATTTTGCTGCATTAGATACAAAGAAATATATGATGTAGCTTCAGTGCTTATGATCATGGTTGAAAATCCTGCTGATTCTAGTAGATCAAAAAACGTCTATGATGTTCCCTCATCATGTGATATTGTTGTATGTACCTCTGGATTTCTATGAAATATACATCCCAAGACTAAATGTAACTTTATAACAGGTGCTTCAGAGCCCATTATTACACAAACAAACTTTCAATAAAACTGTACACACAAAAAAAGACTCAGACACTACATATGTGATGTGGATGTTCAATATACTGTATATCTGACTTTGACATCAAACAAAGATAAAAGAGTTGCCATGTAAGTTACATGGTAGACATTCTAAGACATCTGGTATTTCAGCTGAAAATCTCTATGTAGGCAAGCTTTACCACTTCTCAAGAATCAACTTGCTACATATTGTGTCTCTGTGTGATTTTCGAGAAGCAACAAGTTCTTCCATCTTTAACTCACTGAGGAATAGGATTTTTGTGGTTATGCAAGAAGTAAGAATATCATGACAATATATAAAGGGAGTCACATAAATATTAAAACTTCCAGACCAGCATAAATTGGCCTTCATGCAGAAGGAATGAGAAACGGGCAGAGTAAGTGCCATACATGTTTATTGAGGAAAAGTGAGGTTCATTCTGCTCATGAACCTTAAGAGTTTCCAGGTAATATGATAGCTACAGTCACTATTCAATAAGAACATTACAATAGACAGGGCATAGTCATTCCTTCTAACATTCCCACTGCTAGTTTCACTCTCTCTCACACACAACATTCTTCTCTGTGGCAGCACCTGCTCTCTGGAACGACCTCCCTCACCGACCTACGAACAATGACGGACCTTCGCCTTTTCCGCCGGGCATTAAAAACCCACTTGTTTCATTTGGCCGGCCTGGGATGACCTTTAGTTACTATTGGGGTAGGAAGCTGATGGGACTTTTAAGGATTTTAAGGGTTTTAAATAAGGGTTTTAATAGGGGATTTTAAATGTTTTAAAATTTTAGAACAGACAAGCTGTTTAATTATTTTAAAATATTTTAAAATTTATATTTATTTATTTATGTATTGTATAACATTGTTTTAATTATGTCTGTTCACCGCCCTGAGTCCCGGAAGGGAGAAGGGCGGTATACAAATTTAAATAAACTTGAAACTACCGTAAAACATATTTTTAAAAAGTGAATTTGAAAAATAGGAAATATTCATCCATTTTTCAGATTAAAAAAAAAATTTTCACCAAGGCTTTCATATCCTTTTTAACCATATAGCACAAATATATGCATGCCACACACAGCACTTCCTCTTATACAGCTAATCCCTGAGTTACGAGCGTTCATTTAGTGCCTGTTCAAAGTTACGAGATAAGCATCCCCTAGTGTTTACGAGCAACTCCCAAAATTACAAATGTTGCAGCACCACGGCAATTGTTCGTCCTTACAAATGACTGAAGAGGTCTGCAACATTCACCCTATTCCCCCCATCCACACTCCGTCCACAGCGCAGAAGGGAGGGGGAAGCATGAGGTATGTTAGTGGGTTGGGGAGGTCTTAGGGGCCTGTTGCACCACTAGCTCTCTCCCCTCAGCATGGCCTTTCCCATCCTGAGATACTTCATGTGTACTTAACAAATCTTACGTTCGACCACGCATTAAATTAGTGAACACGTGGGCAAAAGCAGGGAGTGATCTCGTTCAAGGTACGAGATTCACTCCCACGAATCCTCAAGGTATGAATGGAATGGGCAGGCTCCATTACATTTGTAACTCAAGCTTGTGTACTACTTGTACACAAATATGCATATATTGAATAGCTATTTTATGTTATGAAGTTTATTTAGAACAAGACTTTCCCCTAAAACCAAGGAAAACACACAGACCTGTTCTGTCAAGGTAATTAATTTTGTTAGCTTTAAAAACAATTTTATTTTCAACGCTACGTCTTATTTTATTTTACTTTGTAGAAAATTGTAAATCTACTGCTGCAAATACATTCACTCAAGTATGCTGTATTAATTTAAGATGATTCAATTCTAAGTGCTTGAAAAATGAGCCTTCAAGGAAATTAAATGAGGAGGAACACTATGGGTAAACTGCCCATTTTGTTTATATTTAATTGCTAATCATGCCAAGCCCAGTATATTTTTATGCTAATTAATTAAATCTAAAGTTTTACATATCATCTCAGCAGCATTTGATAGCTGAAGAGGTGTTTTCCAGTTTCTTGCTTTGTTAAACACTTATCTATAGATTAAGATTAATTTTATGATTGGAAACAGTTTGATCTTAACTTCAGCAGGAACACATCCAAACACTCATGCAGGCAATAAAAATGACTTGTTGTTGTTAGTTGCGAAGTCGTGTCCGACTCATTGTGACCCATGGACCACGTTCCTCCAGGCCTTCCTGTCCTCTACCATCCCCCGTGGTCCATTTAAGCTCATACCGACTGCTTCAGTGATTCCATCCAGCCACCTCATTCTCTGTGATCCCCTTCTTCTTTTGCCCTCCATCTTTCCCAGCATTAGGCTCTTCTCCAGTGAGTCCTTCCTTCTCATTAGGTGGCCGAAGTATTTGTTTCATCTTCAGGATCTGGCCTTCTAAAGAGCAGTCAGGGCAAAATGACTACTGAAGCCAACTTGGACAAAATGATAATTTGTTTGGCCAGAAAGTATGTGTATGTTTATTTTATGTCATAAGTATTTTTTTTTAAATGCCCCATTGCTGAGAACAAGAGCAATGTATGAAATTCTAATCCCTTACTGAGAATTAGTCTGGAAAAAAAAAAGCATTTTGCAATTTGGTCCGAGCATATCACAACTGGGCATTTCAACACTCTTGTTTAAATGCCTTGGATGAGATCATGCAACCTGCTCTTGTTCCTACATATATCTAACTATGTTAAATCAAAGTTAAAATACATTTTAATAGGGCAAATCGTGTTGGCTTTGGGGAATTTACTCCAAGGAAGCAGAATAATTTTAGTACATAATAAGTACATTCCCTGGAATACTGTACTCCATTTATATTCTATCAGTCTCCACAAGAATCTGAAGGTATGATATTCCCACCTTGCTGGTTTTATTATCACAATAGGTAGTCCTTGACTTGCAACAGTTCATTTGAAGTTACAACAACACTGAAAAAAATTATTTACAATGACTTTTCATACTGATGACCATTGTAGCATTCCACTGGGTCATATGATCAAATTTCAGAGACTTGGCATCTGACTCATTGCTGACAATTGAAGTGTCCCAGGATCATGTGATCACCTTTTGCTCCCTTCTGACAAACAAAGTCAAGGGGGAAGCCACATTAATTTAATAACCATGTTACTAACTTAATAAATAATAATAATAATAATAATAATAATAACAGAGTTGGAAGGGACCTTGGAGGTCTTCTAGTCCAACCCCCTGCCT
>JANHFK010007254.1:76638-87288 GCA_036250565.1 Sibynophis collaris | reverse complement strand
AGCCAAGATCTTTACCATGGACTCAACATTTAAAACATGTACTATTTTTTTTAGCTTTTGCTCAAGTGGAAGGATCAAGATCTTCATCAAGAGTAGGCTAACAAACAACTAATATTTACACATAATGTTTTCAGATTTCAGGTGACTATTATTTCAGAAATCAATTAGTAATAACTATTTTTGAGATATGGAGCTACTGCTGTCAAATAAATCTTATATTACAGCTGATAATTTAAAAAATATTTTTATTTTAAATTAAAAGTGTTAATTGTAATTAAAAGTTTAAAAGCTAGAACATTTACTTAGATATATGAAAGGTATAGAACTAAGCAAGGGAAGCTAATCGCTAGTCTGTTTTTCTATACTCCTAGTAAATTACAGATTATTCCAATGACTTTCAGTGGCCAATTTCTGACATTCTTGTAGCATTATATAGAAGACAATAACTGAGAATCCTGAGAACCTATAGTGGGGTAGATGTTTTAAATAATTACCTTTTTAAAAAAATGTGTAATGTATTTTTTCCTGTTTCTGATGGTAGCGGTATGCTTCTTATATTTTATAGTGGAATTTGTAAACTCTAGCAAGAATGATACTTACCAGCACTCCAAAGGCAATGATTTTCAGAATACATTCCAAGGAGAACAGGGCAGTGAAGACAATGTTGAACATCCTTAATAAATTATCGTAAAGATTTGTTGCATTGTAGAACTACCGAAGAGGAGGTATGAGGGAGAGACAAGAGAGAAAGAAAGCACAATCATGTGTTTGTGATCTGAAACTAGCGTGATCTGAACAAAGATCTAAAAGTCTAGGACCAAAGTAAGATTTATACTATTAAGACTCAGGTTAGTCCACAGTTCAGGAATTAGTCAGCAGGGCTAGTCAGCAGAATTAAGGAGAGATCAATAAGGTAAGCTTAACAGGAGCTCAAATAATTATATTGATGTGTGTGTGTGTGCATGTGCATCTGTGTGCATGCGTATACAGTATGTATGATGTATGGACAAGTCAAGATACATATGATACATATTTAGTGTAGGTAATACCAATTTATAGCAATTTCTACTTACTTTCATCATTAAGACAATGGTGTTTAGGGCAATCATGGCCATAATGGTGTATTCAAAAGGAGGGGAAACCACAAACTGCCACATACGGTACTGAAAGCTCTGCTTGTTTTGAGGCATGTGTCGGGTTAGTGGCTTGGCACTGATAGCAAAATCAATGCAGGCTCGCTGTGAAAAAAAGGAAACAACGGTCAGGGATCTAGAGTATTAGTCTCCTTCAAGCAAATAAATAAATAAAAATGCTAAGGAAAGAAGTCCCAGGATGTATGTTACACTGAAAGCTTTTGTTGCAGCTACAAGTACATTGCCTAATCGTATTAATTATTATTGCCAAATTATATTAATAATTTAGTTTGTATGTCCCCCAGTGCCTGCCCTCATGTTGTTGTCTGAAATGAATCATTTTTGAGCATAGCCTTTGGTACACTTTCACATGCACCAGCCATTCCAGGCAAAAAAGGAAGTAGACATCCCTATATTAAATATTGGGGGGTGGGGAAGCTTAAATAATTCCTATCCTAATTTAATTCTAAATCAATTGTATTAAAGTCTGTTTGGCCAAAAACAAAACAAAACACCGCTTATCTTCTTGCTGCCCACTCTTAAGGAGATATAATAATGCTTTTCATCAGAATAGATAGCCATATGTACAAGTAATATAAGACCTTTCCTCATCACTATATAAATGTGATTTCCTTCAGTTTCTAAGATGACACACTTTTTGCTGACATACTTTTCGCTGCCTTCATTATTAAGCCTGGTTCTGCCTCAGCAGTGAAGTAGCAACTGGTGGTTTTTTCCACAGATTTAATGTAGAACAAATCAAGAAGAGAGATTGGTGGCTATCTTGGCAGTAGGAGAAACAGTGACAACACTTCCTCATTAAAGAGGGAGGCAAATTTCAAAAGATGGCTAGACCATTTGCCCAAACCTGATCTTAACTAGCTGGTCTGCAGACAAGGGAGCATACCTGCTTTACTGGATAGAGACACCACCGTCCCTTGCACACATACCATGTGCATCATCTAGAATCCTCTCCTGAGCCTTTGAGGGGTGGCAGTTCTGTCTAATACACAAAGGACGGTCTCTTGCATTACTGAGTAGTACCCTCCCTTGCATGTTAAGTTTATGGTCCAATCCATGTGATGTAGTGCTGCCTTGTAAAATATTTCATCCACAGGCAATATTGGAAACTTTATTGACAAAGCTCACTATCCTTTCCCTGCTTCTCCTGCCATCCTTGCAAGTCCTGGGAGCAATATATACGTATTATATCTCTATAACACACACACACACACACACACACACATGGAGGGGTGGGAGGCTCTATAGACGTCAATCCCATAGATCACTTCTGGGACTAGAGCACCGGCACCTACAGATTTGCTTCTCCCTTAATACTCTTAAAGCCTTTTTGACCCAGATCTGTGTTTAAAAGTAGCTTTATCCACTTCTCCTACTTAGCTGGAGAAAAAAAGTGCCAGTCCAAGGATGGGGAAAATTATAGGAAGAAGGTGGTGGGAAGTGAGAGGCAACATGGTGAGAGAACTTAAATTGCTCCCTCTTCATCTCTTACCCATTTTTCAGAGATGTTAAATCTTGCGGTCTTGAGTACATCAGGTAGATTTAAAAATAGCACTCCTCTCTTCTCCTTCTAGCCTGAAAAGTGCGTGTGTTGCTATTTGTAAAAACCAATTCACTCCTGCAGCTTGAGCCAAGATGCCCATGGAGGGCAATGCAACATGATCAGAGGGGATGCACAAGCCAACAGCAGCCTAAAATGGCCAATACAAACTGGACAGAACTCAATATTCCTACTATCATGGAGGAATCGTTTATCATTTAGGAAGATTTGTGTCTGAAGAGAAAAAAAAATCTCTTAACCATCTGAATATCTTTCAGCAGCCTCTGTGTTAAGCTAGAAATGACAGAGATATCATGAAGATATGATGGTTAACAATGTATGTGCCATAGGCAATGAACCTTGAACAGCTCTATATTACACCTGGGGACAATGCACCATTATGTCTATGGAGATTCTCAGTCTTCCAGGTAATGGTTATCCCAAAGGTTCTTTTTCAAAAGTCAACTGGACTTTCTTGATTTTCTCCCCTTAAAAATGTTTGAACTGAAGAAGCTTCTTCGATGAGAAGGAAAATATTTTCAAGGAAAAACACCCAGAAAGTCTAGTTGTCTTTTGAAACTTCATCTTAAGAGGATTTGTCTGCATTATTTTTTTAAGATATGAATATCACAATGGACAGCAAGCAAGAATAAATGACATAGTTCTTAGTTCATCTTAGCTGTAACTCACTACATAGTTGAGGCTTTGGCCATGGTAATATATGTTATAGGTTGTAAAGGAGGCAGTACCGTAATTAGAAAGCCTGAATAAAAATAAATTTCAGAAAATCAGTTTGTAATAACAGCTAAGAAGATAAAGTCTGATATTTCAGTCGTCGGTCGAAAAGTCCAGAGCTTTGTCCCAAAAAATCAAACCTGTTTTTCAGTCCACAGAATAGAAGCATAGGAAACTTTGTGTCATGGGATGCAGGTCAAAAGGTGGAAGAGTTGTTTCCAGCAATGAAAGAGGCCTGAGGGATGCTCGTTTATAGCAAGACTTACTGCCCTTGACTAGTAGAGCTGGTGGAGCTAATTAGCATCAAATAAAGTACCTTGTCCTAGCCCAAAGTCCTTGTCTCCATTTGCATCTAACTATGGCACAAATATGCCCTGGCACCATCTTTTGTTCTGTTCCCCCCTCCCCCATTTTGCTTTCCATCCATGAATGAGTCACATTTAAGTTGTCCTTCGCGATACCATTATTAAAACAGTGTTTTCCCCCTTGAACTGGCAGCACCCAAAGACAGTATCAGGCTTTTCTTTGCAAACGCTATTAACTAGGATGGCACAGGCAGGAATTTAATAAGACAGATCTCTAATAAGTAGGGCTATTGCATAAAGTAATGCAGATATTAGGAAACAACTCATGGAATTGCTATGTGTCAAATGAAAGTCCCATTTACAGTAAAATCAAAGTTCAAACCCTCGTACCCCTTTTCTCTTGCCCATACAGTGGACAGGCTTGAGGATCCTCTCTTTGGAGCGGAAACATGGTTTCCTCTCATTTCTGTTGCTATAGAAATGGATTTGTCTAGTTTTGGATTTGCCTCTCACCTATTCAAAACTAGTTTTCATGCTACCTCACCTTTCAGGTTCTCCTTTCCCCACCCCATTCGTGGAAGACCCTGGAGCTTCTCCTTTCCTTTTCTCCAGCATGAGTGCCCCAGGAAGGATCCAGGACTTTTCCACTGCTTCACGGATTGGTTGCTGAAGCTGAAGAATTTCTCTCCCTCCCCGTCCCCCCAATCCAGAAAGCTGGAGGATAAGGAATTTGTCACCTCTTCCTGAGGAAACTTGAAGGAGGCTATAGGCAGAGAGAAAAATCCAACATTGTAACCTCCTGTTTAGGCACTTTTCTGTGTCCAGAAATCATCCCCCCAAGAAGGAGATGTCCAAAATAACCTGACAACCAGGTGATGGGGAAATAATTCCAGTGTCATGTATCTTAATTCCAGTAGAATGTCCCAGTCCAGAAATTGTTGTTCCATGGGTAAGAAGTGGAAAAGTGTCAATTCCATCCTGGGGATCAGAGGCAGGTAGGACAGGAATGGCTTTTACACATTTGCCTATTATTCTCATCCATTCTCATCTGCTGGTGGATGCAGATGCAGTTCAGGTTCTCTCTTGGCAAAAATCCCTTCCCTGTTCCTCAAATCTGCTCCCTCCTCCTCAGAATTCAAGTTGATAGGTGCTGTAACCAGATTGGAAGGGCAGAGAAAGTTGAATTTACACGCAATTTCCAGCAGCAATGGGTAATGGTGATCAGCTGTTTGCAGTAGGAAGCCCTGGCAAAATATAGTGGTTTTTCAAGGAGCTGATGTACTGCCTGAAGTTCTTGTAGAAAGTACATGACCCCAGGCTGGGAGAAAGTGAGTTATATGAGGTAACAGAATTGCACAGAATCCTTGAAACAAAGAAATGTAAATAGAAGAACAAACCAAGTTGTTACATGTGAACTCAGCCACAGGCAAGAGTGTAGATAAATTGTTTGGCATTGCTCTAAGGTGGCATTTGTCCTCTGTATCTCATAAGTGGATTGTAGGGGATGCACTGAAGAAAAAAATAAGTTTAATATCTAATATTGGAAAAGAGCATCTGAAAATAGCCTGTGAATAACTTCTGTTAAAAATGAGATGACTAGGAATGCTTCAATGTCAGAAGACTTGCCAGAACCATCTTGGAAAACATTGATGACATGTTCATGCCCTATAGGTGGTTAATCAAGTGTGTAATCCATGAAAACTGTGACTTGAGGCTCCTTTGGAAAGGGGAGGCAATGCAACAGGCCAGCTGGTTTGTAGATAAAGTCCAGACATGGCAACAGCTGAGACAAGAAGATCCATAGGCATTAACATCTACTTGGACAAGAAAAATACTGAAGCAGAAAATGTGCGGCCTTAAGTAGTCCCAAATGCTCTAATGACTAAGCTGTAAAATCTTCTCAAGGAAGGAGGAATGTATAATTAGCCATTGTGGTGCAATTCTCCCCATTCCCAAGAAAAGGAAAGGTGAATTGGAGGTCTCCCTGAAGATCATGTGCCCAAGCCCTTAGATATGGGACCTGTCATTCTGATGTGTGAATTTGTCTGGGGAAATGAAGAGTATGTCATTAGCTCTCAGAGGCTCAGACTGAGGCTACTATTGGAAGTGGGAACACAAAATGTTCAGACTGGAGAACAGAACCATGAGATGGGTGCATGTGACATGTGGAATAAACTATTCAGACGTGTGTGAAAAAGTATCAGCCTGTGGTATGAAAATTAAATTGGGAGAATGTGCCCACCTGAGTGTGTGAAAAGACTGTAGATACTCCAGGATCTTGTGGTCTTTTTTGATTTCAATGGGGGGTGAAGCTTCTTACAAGAGGTGTGCCAGTGTTGAAAAGCATCTCTGATCACTAAGAATTCCTTGTTCAAAACATCACAGTTCCTTTCTGGCTTCAGTAACTGTCTAGAATAAAGAGTGCAAGGCAAAAGTCTTTGTTCAAAATCCTCAGATGTCTGGAGAATGATTGCCCTTAAATCAAAATCAGAAGCAACAAAGGCGCATGATGGCAGAAGATAGGACAGGGAGGCAAACGTCTGTTTGAATGAGGAACAAGCATGTTGAGCATCAAGATTCCACTTGAAATTATGCACGATGCTTGAAAATCCCATTCTAAGCAAGATGGGTGAAAGCTTTTATATATGCTGTAAAATCATGGATCAATTCGTAATAAAATTTAAGAATCTTCCAAATTGTTGCATTCCCTTGACATTGTGGGTGTGTGTATATATTCAAGGAGAGAACTGAATTCATTTTGATGAGATCCATTGTGATTCCCCCAGAAAAGTTGTAGTACTGTTGATAATCCAAGAGACACAGGTCAATTTCTCTATTTTAGTATATACATTGCATAGGTAATACTGGCCAAGCACACTATGTACTTTTTAGTGTGAGTACTTGATCTTCAGAATAAATTAATAGGTCATCAAATTGACTTCAATGTAGCAGTCCAGTGTCTCATGGAAAATGTGGGATTTATAAACTTATTGATGGACATAAATTGAACTATATGTCTGTCTGAACTTTTCATATTGCATGGGAAAGCGAGCTAAATATAGGTACTCTACCTTCATGTAAATTAAACTACATTCTTTTCTGAAAACTAAACTGGCAAAAATGCAGTTTTTAAAAGTTCAGAAATGAGAGATGATGCTTAATGATTATAGAATTTAGAACTAATCATGAAATTCAAAGAATTATTTTTTATTTTTAATGGAATGATGACTGAGAATGCCAAGGGACAAATAAATCCCAACCTTCAACTTGGCTTCAAGGTTTCCATTTCTTCAATAACATGGGCAAGCAGATAATTTCTTTAGTTGCTTCCTCTTTGGAAGAGGCTCGGCATTAGGTTTGGCATTTTGGAGAGTCAAAGGCAATATTTTCTTGCTCTCAAGAATGTGTAGGTTATAGATCTGAAGCAGATGCATCCCCAATGCTATATAGAGACATGTATAGAAGAAGCTAAAATGAAAAATATTTCAAAGATTTTAAAAAATGATGGTCCTGAGTGCAGGTATCTACCATCAATGATTTCCATCTTCATTAATGGATCTACTGCCTAAATAGCTAGGTACTGTATATTTGTATTCAATTACAGTCTACAAAACTGCCCTAGCTTTAAAATCTACCAGGCTCTGAAGGTTTATGGCAGAGTCAATTTTTTTGTGTAAGGCGAAGGAGATACTATGAGTATTATACATCCTATTCCTCTCTCAAGCTCCTAGAATGTCGTTAGTTGGTTCCTCATAAGCCAAGCTTAGAACATTTAGGGTATTTGCTTGCAAAATGTTTCCCTTTTTTACATATACACTTAGCTATTGTCTCAGCTAAATATTTTAGGGGGAAAAAATGGTCAAGATTCACCCAAGTCCTACAACATAAATGAACTTCCTGCGTACATTAACATTACTTTTTTGCAGCCAACAATGGAGCTCTGATGTCTCCCAAATGCATGCATTTAACATTTGAAGATTAAATGTGGGGGGAGGGGGGGTTTGAAAGAAAAAAAGGGAGAGTAATTTCATTACTCCCTCCTGCCCATAATCTGCTGCTCTTTCACGAGTCTTACATTTGTAACAACACAACTTTGGATTAACATTTCCAAGGTGCTTGGAATGCTTTCTCCAATAAGTTTGTTCTATAATTCATCAGGCAGGTGGTCTTTAAATTGGTTGATCAAAGCTGGCTGATTCAAGCCATGTCCTGAACAAAAATATTGAAAGTTAGACACATATGTGCACACTTGATGTTCACTTTGTAAGCATCGCATCTCATCATTGTCTGTAGTGTATTTGGTGGAATCATCAAAGGCAGCTCTCAGTCTGGCCATTAAATTATAATTGTCTGTATCAGAAATGTTACCTTTCAGGAGGTGGGGGATGCCCATTTTTCTGTTTCTCTGATCAAAAGACTAATTATGAGTCAGGATGATGTGTGTAAAATTCTCCTGCTCTCAAGAAATAGTATAATTTTAATTGAATGATAAAGATCATAAGCATCTTGAGATTCAATTGTCAAGCAAAAGATTCGGGTGTCTGTAGCAGCGTGTCTGTAGAAGATAATATTGCAATCAGTGGTACTTGATCAGACCCGAGCTGTTATTCTAAACTAGTTGGTTCATTGTCTAGTTCTAATGGTTCTTCTGGGTCATCATCTAATTCGTCACTGCTTAATAATATTGGAAGAATTTTGGCTATCTTTCTACAAACTCTAAATGATTCTTTTCTTTTATAAGAAAGGGATTTAAGGGAATGCTGCAATTGTTGTTAGGCTTTTATAATCAAATACTAGAACTGGAATCAATGTGGGCAGACATACTTCTGATAATTGTATTGTAAATTATAAATGCAACGATTGTTATACATAAAATTACCATGAAATTTTATGTGTCTTTCTCCTTTGAGATAAAATGAGCTTGAGGCTTCTATTTTTGGGGCATTTCACTTGTCCCATGCTATGGTAAGAGACTGATCTAATTTTAGGCTTTTTTTTTTACTTTGCCAAAAGCAGCTCTTTTCGACAGCCAATAGTAAAAACTGTTATTATACCTCAACAAAAATGTTGGAGCCAAAGTCATAAGACCAGTGGTGGGAGACATCAGAACATTTGTTGATTCAGACTGTTGACTATGCTCTCTTCCCTCTCATCTCTAGCTAGACTAAACTCCTGCTGTCTGTAAAGAGCTGACATAGCAATGCTATGATTTTTTCCCCTATCAGAATAATGCAACAACACTAGACTGCTCAGCCTGCAAGTCTTTTACTTGTCATTTTAGTAAAATCTGAAATAGCACAACTATGGAATGACAGGTCTACCCTCATTCGCAACTGATATTAAGGAATATAGAAGTTGGAATATGTTGTCTATTTAGAAAAGATGGGGGAGAGAAATCCCCATTAAAACTACTTTTAATGGTTCAGCTCCTTCATCTAATCTAATTTTTAAAAATGTTATTCAGCTTGGTTTACAATAAAACCTGGTATAGAAAGACAGGCACGGGAAAAAGCCTAGATTTGATGGACAAAGTCCTACAACCAGGAATACCGCATTCCTATTCCACCATAGTGACTAGTGGATGTTTTTCCTTTTGGTTGAAAGGGAAGGAGCAAAGATGTATGTCTTTGCTAATCAAGTGTTACATGGACATAATTAGAACAGCATCATTTAGCAGTGAATCACAAAGGAGACAATAGATGCAGAAAATGTTATGCTGGTATAGTTTTCTGCTGACTCAGAGAAGGATGGGTAGCATTAATTCAGCAGTGGGGAAAGGTTGTGGCCCTCAGATTAGTTTCCAAAGCTCTTTATGACTTCAAACTTTGCAAGACTGATTTATTCTTCTTCTGCTAGCCTGTGGGAAGGGAGGAAAAGAGGGAAATTGTAGGATAAAGACAAATGAGAGAAAAAGGGGTGTACTTGTCCAATAACGGATTAACATAAAAGAATATATCCCTTAATAGAAAAAAAAATCCACATTTTTATTATTCCCCAACTTTTTCTGAGTAGAAAACCAAACAATTCATGAAGATTTTGTACATAACAAACCCAGCATAATTTGCTTAAAAGGCAGGTGAGTGTTTCTCATCTCCCGAACTAATGTGCAATTTGGAATTTAGAAAAGTACATGCTTCTGAAAAGTTCAGACAAAAGCACTTTAAAATCTCAACTTTTAATAAATACATCTTTTTTTGTTGGGGGAGTAGCACCTTCTAGTCAGTCTGGACTCTTGGCAACTGCCTGGATAAATCCCTGTTGTTTTCTTAGCAAAGTTTTTCAGAAGTGGTTGGCATTGCCTGTTTCCAAGGGCTGAGAGAGAGTGCTTGGGCCAAGGTCACCCAGTTGGTTTTGTGGCTAGAAATAAGTTTCTAGTCCAATGCCTTAAGCCAGGGATGTCAAACTTAATTTCATTGAGGGCTGCATCAGGGTTGTGTTTGATCTTGGGGGGCAGGGTGTGTGGCCAGGGTGGGCGTGGCCAGCTCAATGTCATGTGTGCCAGGGGCACCTATGGCACCCTGAGCATTTTGCCAGCAAAAATGGAATGCTCTGTTTTTGGCTGTAAGGGCCTCCTGCAACCCTCTATCAGCAAGACAGAGGATTGCAGGAGCTCTACAGGGCATCCCTCCCAAGCTCCATTTTTGCTGGCAGAGGCACCACAGGCCAGTCCTTTGCAGTTTCCAGTGTGGCCCCATGGGCCAGATCTAAATACCTCATGGGCTGGATCCGGCCCCGGGCATTGAGTTTCACACCCCTGCCTTTCACATCATGCCAAACTGGCTCTCTAAAATATGCTTAGAAATCTGAACACAGTGCTGCCTAACTCTGATAGATAGGGACAAGTCCCAATGATTAATGCAACACCAAAGATTATATTTAATAGTCTGCGATCCTGTTCTAAATAGGGATGGTGGTG
>JANHFK010007254.1:41980-63118 GCA_036250565.1 Sibynophis collaris | reverse complement strand
CTGCAGTTCAAAGTCTCTAACTAGCTTCAAGTTAAATCCACTTTTCACTCTAGCCAATTTATTTATAATCCACAAAGAGTCAGATGATCTCAAGGACAAGTTTCTATGTCTTCCCCATCTGTTACTAAGTATCCAGTGAAAGCAGTTTGCAGATGTTAATTCCACAGGGCAACACCCAATTAGTTTTTTCAGTTCAGTTCCAAGGAACCCAAGCCTTTTGTATTGCATCAGACTGTTAAAAATCTTCTCCCTGTGCTTGACTGGTTCCACCAGCAGATGGCGACCTTACTCTCTTTCTCCACTTTCACCCAAATCCACTTCAAACATTAACATTTGCAAAGTTCTTTTGGATTACAATATATACTAAGTATTAAAAAGTATCTAAAGTATCCAAAAAACTAGCAAGATATCCACAAGCAAACCACCTGGACCTCCAACCCATTAAGTATCTATTTTTACCAAATGCTTTCTTCTCCTTCACTCGGGTCTGTCAGCAGCTTATGTATTTAGTCGCCGCCATTCCAAGGAGGTGAATAAAGACCACATCCTCTCTTTTAGAGTCTCATTCTCAGAAAGGTGTTAATTTCTGGGATAAATTCCTCAACAGGAGTTGGAAATTAAGAGTAGCAAACCCAGATCACACAGATTGTTTTCCGTTTCATCGGAGCTGTCACACACACACACACACACCATTAGGAGAGAGGTTTTCTGGGATCAAACAGTGAGTTTGCAGACTCCTTGCGATCAGTGAAACTTCCCCCTCTGCCTCAGTCACCTCTCCAAGGCAGCTTGGGTCCAATTGGGCTTGCTGTCAGGTAGAATATGTCAGCTTAACACAGAGCCCTGTGAAAGCTTGCCATTCTTGCTGTGACGTCAGCTCTGCCCCCCCTTTATCTCTAAAACTTCTGATTAAAAATAAAATGGTGGCAAAGGGCAGTAACCAGATATATTTACTGCTTATCCCTTAGCTAATACTTACATTAATTTTTATTTTAAATATTACTTTAATATTTATTTTAAATATTACTTTAAATCCTTTTCTTGGAAAATTTTCACTAAATGGAAGGCATTCATAATTCCTTCATCACTAACCAGAAAATAAATCTTGACTGAGGAATGGTGTTCAATGGAAAGACTCTAAACTAAGCATACTTAATAGAATAGCCTCTACCAACTTGGTTTATTCCAAATGTCTTGGATTACTATACAAGTCCCATAAGGACTTTCCCATTTGCATTTAGTTGTGTTACAAATATGTCATGCCAACATTGTTCTCTGCCATGTTCCCATGCATGGGCATTTCAGGTATGGAATTCTTAGTAGCAGAAGTGTTAGTGTCGCCCCTCCCCCAATTCCAATACCGTTTAAAGGAAGAATCAAGGTTTATAAAATTTATAAAGCTTTCTTACTCATTACCTTGTAGGGAATTGAGGTGACATGAAATAGGTCACCAGCCAACAGAAGCAAAGTTGAATTTAATGATGGGAACATTAAGTTTCATGTATAGGTATAGCTTTTGAGCGATTCAATAATAGGCACATCATGTGTGCCATCAATGATAGAACACATCAATTAGCAAACGAACCCTACATTCTAGAGGCAGCATGGCTGATTCGAGATGTGAGAATTATACATGCACTGGGAAGGCAATAGGCTGGGGAAAGGTATACTTGAGATTGTCAAAACATAGTGAGTCTTATTTCCAATAGAAATGATAGAATCATAGGGCTGAAAGGGACTTTGGAGATCTTCAAGTCTAATCCCTTGCTCAGAGCAGGAGTCTTACACTATCCCAGTCAAATGGTTGTCCAGTCTGTTTTTGAAAACCTCCAGTGATGGAACACCCACAATCCCAGGAGGCAAATGATTTCATTCTCACTATTAGAAAATTTTCCCTTGCTTCTGGATTTGATCTCTCTTTACCAAGCTTCTACCCATTATTTCTTGTCCTGTTACCTGGTGCTTTAGAGAATAAGTCAATCTCCTCTTTTTTGTGACAGCCCTTCAAATACTGGTAGATAGTTATTGTGTCCCTCCTAATTCTTCTCTTTGATAAGTTAGACATACCTAGCTCCCTCAAGCATTTGTTATACAATTTAGCCTCCAGACCCTTTATTATCTGTGGTGTTCTTTTTTCCACATTTTCCAGAATCTCAGCTTGCTTTTTATATTTTGGTAATCAGAACTGAATGCAGTATTCTAAGTGTGGTCTCACCAGCACAGAGTAGTCAACAGTGGGATAGCATCAAAACAACAAGAAGTAATACTACTCCTTGTTGTCTTCATGCTATTCTTCTGTTGATACAGTCCAGGACTGCATTGGCTTATTTGGCAGCTGCAGCACACTGATTCATACTTAAGTGGGGTCCACTAGGACACCTTGATCCCTCTCACAATTACTACTGTGAGATAAATATGAAAATGTGGAATTATAATAAATATAAACAATGAACAATGAATATAAACAATAAATATGGAGAGATAGGCTTCATGTTTGTATAGAACCATGGGTAGAGTACTTTTGCGCATTCACCAATAATGATAGAAATACAACATTTTCATGCAGCTCTGCTAACTTTCTCTATCAAAATAATGTTTTTCCCAAAACAGATTGTGATAGCATCATAGTTACAGGATGAGGTTTTAAGCTTTTAGTAGCACAACTGAGGTTTATTGAGATTCTCAGCTCAAACCTGGAAAATAGCCATGAAAAGTGCCTTATATTCCAGAATAAAACCATTGAGGGATGGACAATAATATGAAGTATGACACAATACAATACACAATAGTATATAGAGTCAGGTGATAGCAACACAGCAGAAAATAGTATAGATGCTCTTTCAGTTAACTGAAATGGACTGACTGACTAAAAAAAAGCAATTTCTCACAGTTGATAAATTCTGATGAAGTTGGTGAGAGTTAAGACAGAAAAATAACCATATCCAAAATGATCAAGGGAGCATGAAGGAAAAGATGTTTAAAAAAGGTAAGATAAGGAAAGGTAATTTATTATTTCACATTTAACCATATTTGACCACTCTTCCAAGTTTGCAGCTCTTAGAAGATAACATGAAAATAAGATCTATTTCCATTTATATGTTGTTGAGCCTCGCATTACTGATCAACCAATTCCATTTCTGTCATCTCCAACTGTACACACTGTGTAGTTGATTCACTTCTGCTGCTTTTGAAATAGAAATATTACAGATTACCAAAAGAAATGTAAATTTCTTGCAGACTGGATTCATAGCTCAGGTTCTTTTATCCAGGAAATATTAGGAGTCAAGTTTTACTATGCTAAGAGCAAAGTAAGCTATTGCTTATGATTCAAAACAAATCAGGAAGCTATTCCATCCTATTAATTTCATAAGAAGAAAAGATAGAAGAAGCAGTGGAAAAACATGGAGGAATAAAAATATCAGTTGCCAGTTTTACTCACTCCATGAATGACAAAGAGATTATAGAATAAAAACTTACTTGGAAGTACCTTACATTCAAAAGAAGGAATATTTATGGGAGTTTGTTAGAACCAACTGAATTCTCACCACACACAACATTAAATAGGTAACTACAAGAGCATTCATTCCCTTACAAATTTACTGGAGCTTGCTCATTACACAAACTTTGGACAGCATCTGACTCACAATTCCTCCTCTTAGGACTGTTCTACAGCTGAGCCAACAAATATGCTAATTGTAGGATGTTCTGTTCCAAGTGCCTTCTGCTGCATCTCTTTTAATCCACCATGAAGCAAACAGAGCCTAAAATTTGTCATAAGGACTACACACCTAGGAAAGCCTTGCTTAGAAGATGTGATCAACATCAACATTTCAGAGTAACAGAAAATCACAACTTTTTTCATTTTACCATTTCTTGCCATTCCATTTTTAGACCATTCTCTGCACCCAGCATTTTTTTGAATTGAAATTCAATTTCTACTGTATTGTAAATTAACCACCACTTCAATTTATTCTTGCTTAAGAACAATAGGCTTATTTTGGATTAATCTATAGAAAACTCTGAAGTAGTATAAGTCAAGCTGTCTGTTAAATGGGTTTCACTTGTATCGTTTCTTATGAAAATAGAACAGTAAAAGGAATTCCATTCAAAAGCCTTAGCTCATTTCTCCTAGGTGATTTTGGTGCTTCTATTTATATGTTGATCAAGTTTACAAGTAGTACAGCTAGCTTTCTTGTCTAGCTAGTTACCCTTTAAATACCTTTGGCAAGTGTGGTTAAAACAGTTGTCTTCCTTGCCCTGGCAATGTCATTGGCTTACTAGGATAAACATTTTAAGAATATTAGCTATAGTTTATCAGATTCCAGCTTGGTGTAAAATTTTAACCCATCTACTATGATTTAGCAATAATGCTTGGTTGAATCATATTGAAATAATGTACCCAAAACATGACTGTAACTTTCCAAAGTTAGTGCTCCTATGAGGTAAATGGAATGCCCTCTAGTGCCCACATTGAGTGCCCTGAGTCCTGCGAAGGAGAAGGGCGGTATATAAATTCAATAAAATTCAAATTCAATTCAAATAGCAGCCGTAGATATCTTCTAGTGCAGGGTACTATAAAATATCATGGAGGAAAAGCAAGTATCTTCTGATCAAACCCATCAGGATAGCATCAGCTTCCTACTACCAGCTCTGATAGATTGTGATAGCACATTGGATAACAGTGAAGAGATCCCCACACAAAAAGCTGCATTACACTAGCTCCAATTGCAGCCAATAATGAGACATATTTTATCATTTATCCAAATGATCAGATTTTGCTCCTACTAGGGGGAGATGTCATAATGTATAAGAGTACAAGACTGGCTGCTTCACTGCAGGAGAAGTCTATGTGGACAGAATCTACAGGCCTGACAACATGCATGTTCACAAAACAAGGATGCTAGAGAATGGCTGGATTGCCTATTTCCGTGCCACAACTACATGCTGTGAAAGAAGATATCTCTCTATGATCACATCTGTCTTAATATCAGACCATAGATCATTCCTTAAGCTCCACAGAGCCCATCAACAGGAATTCAGAATTCAGGCTCTTGTAAGTAGTAGCCAAACATATCTACTGAGCAAAAGCTTCTCACCATCTACTGGACAATACTAGAGAATGTCTCTTGTAGCACAAATGCAGCAAACCACTCTGCCAAAGGAAACAGTCTAGGCAAAGTATGTGATCTTGCAAATATGCCATTTGATCTCTCTCTCTTTTTCTCTCTCTCTCTCTCTCTCACCCACACACCCTACACATATTCCACACATATGACATTTACTATAAAATGAAAGCAGTTGAAAATGAAATAGAACAATCAGGTAGGGTGAAAAGCAAGACAAATATTTCAGCCAAAAATCCAGTCCATTTCTGGACTTCTGGATCATATTTTACTCTTATGCTATGCTGTTAAAAAGGAAAATAAATAGGAATAAACAGATATGTACCATATTTTTCGGACTATAAGACACATCGGTGTATAAGACACACCAAGATTTTGAAGAGGTAAGCAAGAAAAAAAAATGTTTGCCCTCTCTTCTTCTATACCTAAAGTATAATGCCCAGTTTTAAAATCTGTAATCTGATGAAAGAAGTTAAATATCAAATGCAAAATTCCTAGCTGCTTTAGTGGGACTTAGAATAACCTGAATTTTGTAATAAACATTAACTATTGGATTTACTGAAAGGGTGCAATGGCTCAAGGCGATCGCTCAGTTGGCAGCCTGTGTTCAAGACCAGACTACTGCACAACAGTGAGCTCCTGTTCCTGGCCTAGCTCCTGCCCACCTAGCACTTCGAAAGCATGCAAATGTGAGTAGACAAATAGGTACTGCTTCAATGAGAAGATAACAGCACTTTGTGCGCCTTTGCATATAGTTATGCTGGCCATATCATCACAAAAAATGTCTTTGCCTCCCCAAGTCAAGAAACAGAGATGAGCACCACTTCCTTGAGTCAGACATGATTAGATAGGGAAACCTTTACCTTTACTTTATTTACTAACTAGTAATTAAGGTCAATGAGGTTGATGGTGCTGCCTGGATTTTTTTTTTTCAAATTCACTGCTATACCAAGAGCAGACTACATTGATTTCTCACACTATTTTCTTGATGATTATTACAGTGAAGACAATTACAACCATTGTTGTTACTATTTTGATGATGGATTGTGAGAAATTGTGAGAAAACAAACATACCCTAAATGTAACATTCATTAATACACGTTAGTTCTATATTTGATAAACTATTTCCACCGATCTGAAAGGAAAGTAGCAGAACTCTCTCTATAAATAGATCAACTCTTAGTTTTCACTCTGGATATCTATCTCGTGAATTTTTGGCACCGTAATCACAGAAAGCAGTATCACAACATATTTACTGAACAGAATATGGGAGCTTATTGTGACAGCTAGGTTGCCTCAAACATTTGCAGAGTCGACTGTTTTGCTAACAGTCTGTCAGGAAAAAGTTCCACATGCAAGGACTATCCCAAGCCAAATGGGAGGGGGATACAAAGCTGAGTATTCATGCTCTATTATGACTTAAGCTAAGAGGGAACGTGATGAGGAAAAAACAAGTCATATAAATGTTGAAGATTATAAACAATCCGTCATGCATCAAACTTCAACAAGAAACTCTTCCAGTTGAAGGAGAAGCAGCTATTAGATTAGAAAAAGAAAGCAAGCACTATAACCCTAGAGAGCTAACCTAAAAAACTTACGTGAAGGCAAATGCCACCAACGCTCCACTGACCACAATGAAATCCAAGATGTTCCAGAGATCCCGAAAATAAGCGCCCCGATGAAGGATCAGCCCTAAGTCAATCATCTGCAAAAACCAGACAAAGTAAAGAAATGCAGGTTTCCAAATCAGTACATATGAGTTTGATGAGTCCCTGAAATGTTCATTCTGAACATTAATCTAACGGGACCCACTTTGCAAAAGAGGAGGTGAAGGGCCTAAAAATGAACTTTCTCGCGAGAAAATAAAAATACTAAGGATAAATTACAATAGGTATGCACAGGGCAAATAACAACAACATCTAGTTCAGAGATCAAAGTTTGACTTAAAGGATTTTGGAACACATGAATTGGTATACTTGAGAATTGGTATGCTAGAATACAAGAGTTTAATTACTATTGTTGTTTTCCTGGATACAATGTTCACATTCATAATATTCTCTCCCATGTATTTTATGATGTTGGTGCTTCAAAATGGCATTTGAAGAGAAATAAATCTGCCTAGGATTTATGATTACTTCTCTTAAGCTCTGTCACATAGGAGCTATTATTCCACATTACAACCAGAATCAATATCATGCAATGAAAATATTCTTGAAGAGCTCATTTTTGTGCTGCTAAATGTATCACTATAATAATCTGTAAAATAGCCTTTAAATTCAAAACTATTTCAAAGACTATTGTAAAATACTGGTACAGTATTTCATGACTCTCCCCTTCTTATTACGTTGGAAATGTTCTGTCACATGATAATAATTTAGCATGCACTGGGGGGAAAAAATCAAGAAAGTTTACTAACCTTAACAACCATTTCAAAGGTGAAGACACCTGTGAAGACATAATCAAAGTAACGAAGAACCTATAGGAAGGAGAGAAAATAATAAAAATATACAGTTCAAGACTTGCTAACTCCTTTGAAATAAATGACCCTAACTGATCTTGCAATCAAACCAGTGTGAAGTGAGCAAGTCTTGAGGAGGAATTCGAAAGTTTCAGGCAGCAAAGGAAAGACCCCCATACATAATCAGAATCTCTGAAACAACAAATCAGTTTAGCTGTACTTTTGTCAGGAAGAATTCATGTCCTTGTACAACATGAACTAAGCTCTGCAATCATGGTGGAAAATATAAAGATGGTGAATGGGTAAAAAGGGTTTTAAAATAAGAACTTTCCCACATGGCTTCTAGCTCCAAATACATGTAAACCAGTGGTGGGTTCCTACCAGTTCGCTCCAGATCTTGCGAACTGGTAGTAGCAGCGGCAGGAGGCTCTGCCCACTGCCTGGACATCATCACGGATGCTCTGCGCATGCGCAGAAGCACCATGCACGAGCGAAGCAAGCGCACGCATACGTGCGCTCCCATTGTGAACCAGTAGCAAAGGTAAGTGGAACCCACCCCTGATGTAAACAGCACATTTACACCACTGAGGGGCACTTAACATCTATCCTCAGCTATCCCTTCTTGAGTTGGCTAACGTATCCTTCAGCTAGAAGGAATACTAAAAATATTTTTTTGTAAAGACGATTGTATTTGGGGAGCAGCAAAGCCCCTTCTCAGTAACAGTGCAGAGGAATTAGGTGTGAGTGTGGCAAAGGGTAATAGCGCTAGGCTATCTGGCAGAAGGGGAGACACTGCATAAGGTGAGAACTAGTCTTCTCTCGCAGCTACAGATGAAACACTGCAAATTGTTTTCACGGCATTCTCCTAGGAGTAGGAGTCAAGCTGATAGTTGTTAGTCTCATGTGAGCTCACAATATTATGGAGACATAGGGAGGAGGAGCGACCGGAGATAACTGTCATTTCCACATGTGGAAAAGTTATTAGGTTTAAACAGAGTCTGAATTGAGAATGTTCAGAGGGACCATCTTTAAAGAAAAAAAGAATAATTCTCTATTGATAAAAATAAACAAACTAGTAACTAATAATAAAAACTAAGAAAAGAACCTTTCCTTATAAATTGGTGATACTCACATTGTAAGAAACAATATCGTTTTTCCTATAAGACAAATGAACTGAATTTTTATTAGTTACACGGGGCAACATATTACATTGAAAATAAATGTCCCTTGTTTTATTGTGTGTGCGTGTGTGTGTGCGCACGCAAATATACGTATACACACACACCTCTTTCTAAAAGACAACAGTTCTCCTACATTAATATAGCGATTTGAATTAAATTTTCAATTAAAGTGGATTAAAATTATGTTGTAAGAAAAAGTGCTAATCCTGTCATACATATTAAAAAAAGGATAAGCAGCACATTGTTAATGTACGTCTTTAAAGCCTGCACCTTTCCTTATGAAAGTATTAAATTTTATTCTATATTTTGATTCAACAGCTGTTTTTCCTTACATTAGTGCTGAATTTTACACTGTATGTTGATTTAATATTTCAGGAGCCATGGTGGCGCTGTAGTTACAATGTAGTATTGCAAGCTAATTCTTTCCACAATCAGGACATCCATACTGACTGGCTCAAAGCTGACTCGGCCTTCTATGCTTCTGAGCTGGATAAAAGGAGGACCCAGACTGTTACAATATGTTGACATTGTAAACTGCTCAGAGAGTGCTATAAAGCACTATGGAGTGCTATATAAATCTAAGTGCTATTGCTGTTGCTATTTCTTCAATTATAGCAGAGAATTATTATTTCTAAGTAGGATGCTACATCTATTACTATCCCTTGATTTTTGAAGTTCCTAGGAAAAAGATGACTCTGAAGGGGAGGGGAAAGCAAGGTGATCTGTACATACGAAACTGATTTTAAATAAATCAACATTTATTGAGAAGGTCTGCAAAACAACAGCATAAAGCATATCAAAAACATTTCAATATCAAATAAAGTAAGGGCACAATCATCTTTAGGCTGAAGTTAAAACTAACACGAACAGGCTGCTCCCACAACAAACAGCATCTATCATTTGCACAACTGAAAGTTAATCTGCTGTTTAGTATAACTAAAATCTCCTGCAGTCATTTTTAAGTTCACTCTGAATCGTGAACTGAGGCCTGATACTATTTCTTAAGGTTACAAGAACGTTTATGCCACACTGATAATTTGTTACATACCCACACACTTGCAAAGAGTGAAAAGAGAGACTTAAAAAAGGGAGAAAAACTAGAGGCAGGAATTTTTTTCCCCCTATGGAAGGGAGCAGCAGTTATCAGCAGCAATTGGGACATTTTAAAGATGAGAAGGAAACAGAAATTGTATGACATTGGCAGGAAAAGGTCTGCAAGGATTTAAAAATCTCACTGGAACCAGTTCCAAAGGAGACGCATCAGGCTGAGCTACACATAAGCAAACAGCTCAGCCAATCAAAATCCGAACATCCTAAATTGGCACTGAATGTAAAATTATGATCCTTATTCTCCAATATTTTAAAAAACATTTTTTCAAAATTAAATTCTTTTACATTATTTAAAATATCAACGGTACAAATTTGCTTAGGGAAATGTTTTCATTTAACCAATGGCTAAGTGCCATGTTATACTGAGTACATAACGAGTATGCTAGACTATTATTTAAATTCCAAGTTTAAGGACTATTAAGCAAGAAAGCTTGGGCATACAGCTATCCATTTGGTAGCAGTGGCAAAAAGGGCTGGGTTAGTTGCTTTGTTTACTTGTTCTCTCTGTCAAAATCGCAGCCACTTTTCTGCTTTGGACGTGCAATTACACTATACCATTGCCCTTTTCTGTCACCCAGAACGTTCTAATCTGGAGAGGGCTTAACTTTCCTAGGAGATGAATAATCTCCACTGTGTAATAATGTCACTGCTGCTTAGACTCCATCTGGTTACCCTTGTTTTTAGTTGGCGTACAATTCGTGGATATTTGAGTTGCTTTTCCCACATGCCAACATAAAGATTTCTTATTGCTGCCTAATGCAGAAAGTCTGCTTCCTGCCCATCCTCCTACTGAGATGCTGTGCTAATTATTTCATTACTGTTTCCTTAGGGATATCTCACAAGACCTGTTCAGAAGTTCTTGAAAAAGAAAGTGCAGTGTAAGATGCTCAGAAGCCAACCTCTGATTTATTGCTTTCTCTCCCTTTCCATCCATTGTCTCCTCTTTAGTCTATTTAAATAGAAGTATGACTTTTGAGCAAGAGAAATAAGAAAAGAATTCACACTTTTATAGAATACATTCTAACAAATATAGAATTAAACAATTTCAGCCTAATTTGCATTCAAGGAATACTCTCAAAAATCTAGAATATACAGTACATTGGGTATTTAAATATATCCCTGTATGAAGGAACTCTTAGTAAATACATGAGAAAGAACCAAAAGGACCCACTGTAAAAGTGAAACATCATTTAATTCAAAAGGACTTGAGAAAATTGTATTTTAGCACTGATATAAATTACACTGGCAAGTTATTCTATCAATTTTATTTTACTAGAAATTTGCACAGATATAGATAGAAAAGAATGTATGATATGATTCTCGGTTGTAGCTGTAATTAACTCATTTGAACCCTATCTCTGAGTGATCAAGAATTACCTTGCACAGTGAAGTTATTACAAAGCCAAAACAATAATCTCGGATCTGTGATCTATGTAGAAGATACCAGAATCCAAGTCAATTGGTCACAGGCATTTGATCTTAATAAGCTCCTACGTGATCATGATTCTTATCTACAAGGAACAATTGCTTGGTTGCATATCATGTGATAAACATGACTTCACAAACAAAGAATTGCTATATCATGCAGAAATGAAGTTGGTTCCCACCTCCCCAAAGGAATAAATAAACTAAGAAATTAAAGTCCTCTCTCTCACCACAAAATCTTGTTTGCTTCTTTTGTAAAACTCCTATGCAAGAAGGTGTCTTACTGGGATACTATCCAACTTCACTCTGGGCCAGTATCAGCAAACATAAATTTGAAATAAACTGCCAATGGTCAATCAATATTGAGGAAAGAATAAACAAATATATTCAACTGCTTAAGAAGATTTAGTTTGGGTGGAGACTGCATCTTACTGAAAATATTTAGAAATATACTTTGCTCCCTCTCACGTGCTGCACATTTTAGTATTCCATGATTCATTTTCATGGCTCGGAAATAGGAGAACAGGAGCTGCAATTTATGTATGCTGCACCAATAGAGACAAAGGAGGACTTACATTGTTACGAGGAGCACTCGGCTGTACAGGATCTTCAGCAGCCAATGCAATGCTGCTCATGGCAATCACCATCAGAATGCAGATCTCAAAGTAGCGCAGATTGACAATGTAATGACAGAGGCGCCGAAAACTAGCACAAATAGGCAAAGATGCATTAGGGAGCATCATGTGTGAAGCAGACATGTAGCTTTCTCTCACTGTGTCAGATAAAAAGACTGGGGCCATCAACACCACACACTAAATTTGGAAAGCAATCAGGGTAGCATTTAGATGTTTGTTAATTACTATCTCATAAACTAAACCACTGCATGTTTTTGAATCTGATTTTAGATTACTCACATAAACTACCTCTCATTCTCAATCCAAGCTAATAAACTTGAACCCAGCTCACATTTTGGCAATCTAATCTATATCAGAATTATTTTTTAAAAATCAAATCACACACATAGCCTGTTGAATCAAGTATTCCACACAGACAATTTTAATCAAATGGTGTCAGGGTTGAATAACTCCCTTCCTTGAGATTCTTCAGTTCTGAAATACGTTGCCTGTTGGTGAACCATAACTACAGCGACAATATGTTCTTTTATTATAAAAGACAATATTTTATTTCAGAAAGTTGTATTTCAGATTTATTTCATTTTTAATTTCCTTGGTTTTGCTCTTGACTTTTATTTCGTAAAGCAAAATTTTAAACATAATTACTTTTTTTTATCCTTATGAACCTCTTTCAGGTTTGTCCCCTTTTCAGATCTGTTCTTTATTTTTCCCCAGAAAATATAACCATAACCAAAATTAAGTCACAATAAACCAGTTTTTCCCTTCTCCACTAGCCCTCTTGGGAACGGGAGGGTGAGTGGGTATTGAAGGGGAAATCCTCATCCCACCCTAGGTCTGGCTAAATTAAACCAAAACACAAATTTTGGGAGTCAATAACTCACCCATGCTAAGGCAGGTGATAGAAGGCAACCAGTTAATTTCAGGATTGAAACAAAAAATAAACTTGATTAACTATACCCGAAGAAGATAAGTTTATATACATACGGTTTAAATGTAAAAATCCCTAATACAATTCTAACTATAGCAAAATATCTTTCTACCTTGTCTGAGGTGACTCCCTGAGGTCACCTCCCTGAGGTGACTACCTCTGTCAACACTCTCACACAAAAAAACCCCAAACTCTTCACCTGGAACCTTGACAGAATCTCTTTCTTTTCTTTCATTGGCCCTCAATGGTCAGGTGACTACCTCTATGCACTTTCTGGGCATAAGGCTGGCTCATGATTTAAAGGAACAGCTGCCCAACACTGCAACAATGCTATCAGTTTTCTAGATATCTGTTCCTGATTTAGAAAATCCATTTGCTGTCAATTCTGTCTAGTAACTTACGGATTAGTGGTTGAGAGGATGAACATAGAACTGTATGGTGGCATAGGCTTGGGCCCATCTTCACCTCCCTCCTCCTCTTCTTCCTCTTTTTTCTCTTCCTCTTTCTTTGGCAGAGGCTCTGGATTGGCATTCTTATTGACTGGTAACAAAATCAAAAAGAACATGTAAAGTACAATACAGAGTTGTGGATGTGCAAATAAAAAACAATGTAGAGATCATCTTATATACTCAAAATGTCCATTCAAACATGTTATCGAGAAACATAAAGGGGTAGTGCCTCCTATCAAACAAACAAACAAACAAACAAACAAACAAACATACAAAGTCATCTTTACTAATACCTGAAGTTACAATATTATTAATAGATATTCACTGTGCTTTTAATACACTTTCTCTCTTATACCCACACTGAATTGTCCCCATATGCTCTCTTAATTCACTGGCTCAAATGCATATGAGGCTAACTTTTCTGCCTGATGTCCATGTCATCTGGTTTTAAGTCTACTGATCAGGTACACTTAGTGCTCACCTTGCATTATAGCATTATTGATTGGAGGTGGGAAGGCAGGTGGCATCTCCACTGCTGTGTATTCTGATTTCTTGGCAGTTTTGGGTGGATTGTTTTGGGTTGTGGGATTAGTGACAATAAGGCTGTTCTCTGGATTTTTAGGAGCTCCAGGACTGGCTGGATTGGCAGGGTTACTGGGGGTTTGGCGACTGGTAGAATTCTGAGAGTTGAGAAATGGTTGGTCCAAAGGAATAGGTTGATTTTGGGATGTGCAGTGTGGTGTGGAATTTGAGTGGTTTCCTCCTTTAATAGGATCATTCTGAGAATGACTGATGAGATGTGGGTTTGAGGTTTCATTGGTTGCCAATTTATTATTTTTCATGTTGTCAATATCCTCAGATACTGGAGGTTCTAAACGTCCCATATCTTGCTGAATTGGCCTTGTGGTAGATAAGTTTGGTCCTGGTGGATGACCAGATCCTTGGTTTTCTCTGTAGCATATTAAAAAAAAGAAAAAATTTAGCAATGTATTATTTCTTAAATGTCATAGAAATACAACTAATATGGTAGCATGGAATATTAAAACCATCAGGTTGCTGTTAGTTTCACCACACTCCAAACCAATACCTGGAAGAAGCATTACACAAACACTTTCTATTGCTAAACCTACATTTTAGGACCCAGATTGTTGGGGACAATATGCAAATAATGCTTCTACATTGTAAACCGCTCAGAGAGTGCTGTAAAGCACTATGGGGTGGTAATAAACCTAAATGTTATTGCTATTTTCTTCATCCATGATCCATTTCCCAGTCCCTCTTAAAAATTTTGAACAGCCATATGTCCATAAAATGAACTCGTATTAGCAAAAGGTGTCTCCCCACTTTATATATTCAAAGGAATCCCACATGCATATGGAAATACTGGCTGTACAATAATCCAACTATATGTAAACTAAAGAGCAATTGATGAAATATTACCATGCATGCATTTGTGTGCAAATTATATATTATCTATTGCAAAATCAGATGTTCTAACTCAGGAGTTCTTAACCCCCAGGTTGCGGCCCAGTACCGGGCTGTGGCCTGTTGGAAACCAGGCCACGCAAGCGGCTTGTGCGCATGCAAAACCATCCCCTCTACCCCCTTGCCACCGCCACTACTGAGTCCATGGACTCGGAAAGATTGGGGACCACTGTTTTAACTAGCAATCCATTTATCGCCAAAGAAGCTTTATCTCTTTTGACATTCTGATCGGTTCTCATGTAGGAAATTTGACCAACTAATTTCGTTCAAATAAAAACTTCTTCCTAAATCTCAAAATAATTATTTAACCTTTTATAAGAACTTAAGTGAGTTGGTATTCTAAAATAATTGTAAGGAAATTATTTGGCATGATTTCAGAAGCCCCCAAATGATTGCATCTCAGTCCTATTCTTACTCACTTCCTGCGTCGGTGTCGGCGTTCCTTGCCATCAACTTCATAAGTGGACTGTCCAGCATGCCGGTGCCGTCGACGCCTTTCTCCATCAGGATGTTCCCCACCCATGTCAGTTCGTACAGGCCTGCTCCCCTCACGATGCCGAGGGCGACGCTCAACTCTGCCACTCTGCTCACCACTTCCATCATCTGGTGTTCGGCGGTGTGTTCTATGCCGCCGGTGCTCCCGTTCACCATCTACTGTACGAGGTGATCCACTCTGACTTTCTTTACTACCTTGGCGCCAGCGGTGGGGATCTACATTTTTGATGCGCTCTGAGGCACAGTCACCATGATAACCCTGCTCTGGAATGACATTATGCTCCTTGCTGGGATAATCAATATCATGACATCTACTTTCTTGATTAAAGTCAATTTCCTTGCTATTGCTCCTTGGGTGTCGAGGCTCCAAGCTTCCTGAGTCGGGACGCTCATACAGGTGGGGTTCTCGTGAATGTGCATGGTAACGGGGTGGTTTTCGTAGGAATTCCACAGACCGTTGCTGTCCAAAGTGGGGATTCAAGGGTGGCTCACTGGGACGTGTCTTGTTGGTGTTGTTATTCCGATTTTCTTGAGGATCTACCACCAGTGGTCTGTCTAAGTGAGTTTTCATGTCTGGACGCATTTGCCGGGCATATGTAACCTTCCAATGATCCTCAGGATCCATCTCATTGTATAGGGCCTCTCTACTTGCCAGCAAATTCTGTTTCCGCATTTCACTTGTCCGCTGTTCCCAAACAGATTTGCTGCCTTTTTGATTCTTTTGCTGCTCTTTCCTATGGGGAAAAAAAGATAGATTAAAAAAAAATTTCTCTGTGCAATAACAGCTCTGGCTAAATCCAGTATTTCCTACCTTAAGTCACTTTGGAGGTGTGGATTTTACTTCCTAGAATTGTACAATTAGTTTAGCGATTGTTAAAGATTGAGAGTTAACATCAATACATCTGAAGGGCTTTCAGTATCAGATTCTCAAGGAGGTCTAATATTCTTGTTGGGGTATTATACTACTGTATCATCTGTACCCAATCAATATATATTTTTTCAGAACATCCAGTTTATACCTTCTTAGAAATAATGTAAGTCAGAAGAAAATAGCATAAGGCCAAATATATTTGAGCAACTATACCCCTTTTTGGTCTGCTGCTGAATTTTTGTAAACCTAATAAAGTAGTGGGAAAAAGTGGGGAGATGAAAGCAACTTATGCAAAAATGGTAAGAATCTTCTAAATAAATGATTTTTACTTTGAGATACAATTTGTTTTGCTTTTTCCTGCACGCATTTACACGACATAAATGCAATTCTCGATTCCAAAAGATTGCCAATGTTGGTGATTGTAATTGCAATTGCAATTGAAGTTGGTAACGGTATCAATGAGATGTTTAGATTGGAGTTGGCATTTTTACCATTTTTACTGATACTAAGCTGATCACCAAAGTCTGATGTTCCATAGGATAAATGACACAACTTTTCAGCTGGATGTTTTATTGGTATGACTGGAAGCAACATGCAAGGCCAGAGAAAATACTTGGTTTATGAATTGCTCCTGACCTGCCAGGAAAACTGCCCATGAATCTAGATATGTATAAACATGTTCATTCCATATTATACTAATTTGAGATGCAACAGAGAATCTTTCTGTCTGGGTTTAAGAAACTAATAAATAGTGATGTGTCTTGATTCTTACTTTGTACTGCCTGCTGTTATAGGATGATAAATGGATATAATTTGGGCTGCAGCTTATTTTCCTGCCTCAATTCTCCCTGTGTAACCACACTTCTACATATATTATGAAAGACCAAGATTAGGAATGATTTTCTTCCATAAGTTGTCCCCACATTTAACAGAACCTCAAGTACATTGTCTCACTGGAGACCATTCACTAAGATCCAGAAATGATCATTAATCTACCTTCCTTTGCAGAAAATGTAGGGTAAGGACAGAGATCCATCAATATAGCACTTACGCTGCTATTGACATGTTGGCTGCAGAAAGAGGACTCACTTCTGCTACTTCCTTCGCCTTCTGGAGGGCAAGTTTCTGATTAGCTGCTTCTTCTTCTTCTTGTTCATCCTGTGAAGACCATATATTAGAGAGGATCTGTTAGTGTCCTTACCCTTCCTACTGAAGCCAAGAGCCATTCTTCTGTTTCATGACATATGTATTGCTTTGACTATAAGGGGCTACATTCTATTCAAGAAGGCCAAGACACCTCTTAATAATGTACTTTTACAATTCAATGAAGTAACTGCATTTCTCCTATGATCACCAGTATATGCTATAGAAATAATAGGACAGATGCAAAATGAGAATAAATTGAAGTATTTATAAAAGAGAGGCACAGAAGCACAAAACCTTTCTGACATTAACAAATATAAAGTTTAAATGTGAAGTTTGAATTTGTCTTCATGTCCTACTTACTGCAGCACAAAAATGGCTTGCTGATTATTTTTCAGGAATATCTCCTCATGACATCACCTGTATTAGCCTGCTGTGGAGGCAGCCAGATATTGTTTTCTGTTAAAGAGGGTTTCCCTCCTCCTTCTTCTCCAGTAATTGCTGCTTTGAAACTGTCCCACATTAAATTTGTAAGAACAGCACAGCTTCCCAGCCTCGTGGCTGAGGCACAGTAAAGCTAACATTGTGTTGACCTATTTTGGGGCTAAAAGAATGGAAGGAGCTCATGTATAGCTTTAGATATTTTTTCAGAGCAGCATATTCAGACAAGAGCTAAAACTTCACTATTGTGAAGCTAAACTGAAAGTGAGAATTTAGAACTTCATAAAACAGAATCGCTTAGCACAAAGATTTGCTCATTTGTGCCATATAATTTATGACAGAGCTTAGCAATAAAAGAGCCCATGTGCCAAATCATCTTTCACTATGCAATCTTTAAATTAAAATTATATTTTAAAAAAATAACAGAAAACCATGAAATTATTAAGACTTGGAAGGTTTGAGCAATCTTTCATCACTGAATGAGAGTATGTCGAAATTTCACAAGGTTTTAGCATTCTTACCTGAGACTTTGTAAGATCTTGTGGGTCTTGAGTGATAACAAGGGTGGGGAGGTGCCATCATTTGATATCAAATGATGGTGCCCATGCTCTGAAAAAATTACCAACCCTTGGACAGCAGCAATTAATATTGGATTGCAAAATCCATGTGCCTTTTGAAGAGTGTGGATGTCAATTCAGCAGCCCTACAATTCTATGCATCTAGAAATACACATTTGGTTCATGGAGAACAATTAGACAGAGATTAAATCTGATTGGACGTAAATGGGTGTCATCATCCAACATGACAATGCTAGCTTTGAATGGAAAATCACTGATTTATAGCTGGGTTCAATGGATGGAGTAATGATTCTTTCCTCCACTTCAATAATCACATTTAGTATATAAGCATTCCGCAATCTCTTGTCCATTGCTAGAGAAGCAATCTTACCTTGGTGAGCTCTTGTGCATTGGCCAAATTATCCACAGCAATAGCCAAGAACACATTGAGCAACGTGTCTAAATGTTGAGAGTTAAGGTAATATTAGAAACTGTTCATGATCTAATTTCAGTTTATTTTAGAATAAAATAGAATAAAATCAGGTTTTAGTAACAGTTCTTGACCATTTGTGATGGCCTTTCTTTTTCATAAATGAAATGAATAACTAGCTGAACTCCTATTTTTGAATCTTGACCATTGATGATATGTTTAAAAAGAAGTTGCACTCCTTTAGTTGCACTACTTAAACAGGAGCAAAATTCTCTCATGGATTTGAAGAAGGAATATTTCTCTAGCTGTGCAACATATCATCGAGATGGAAAAATCACCTACTTTGTACTGTAGCAATCACTGGTCAGTGCCTTCCATGCATAATTCACAACATAATCTCTAAAATAAGATATAATATATTTCTTTGTAAAAGGATACAGTTACCAAACAAGGTCAGGACTATGAAATAGATTGAAAACATCATTCCTTTATCAACACCGCCCTGAGATTGGATACCATGATACATCACTTCATTCCAGTCTTCACCAGTCAGAATCTGAAAAATTCAATTAATTACTCCAACTCCAAACAAATTTCTTAGCGTTTATAAACTTGCAAAGTGGTTTTAATATTAATCAATTGGGGAATTCAATAGACATCATGATATTACATGTGAAGAAGGCCAGAATTTAAATGTAATATTGTATTTGGTAATACTAGACAATTTCCACCCTATCTCTATTCTTCCCTTTCAGAGGAAGGGTTAAGATAAAGCTATAGGGTTCCGGTAACTGGATTTTCTGAATCTTTGCTATAACTCAGGCATCAAGCAAAAGTCTAAGTAGACAGTTCCAGTCAAGAGTGATGGGGAAAACTACCTCAAACTCCTGGCTGCTTAGTTTTCTCACATTTCTCACCCATCTTATTTAACAGTTATGTGAAACTTCTGGAAAATGTCATCTGCTGATATTGATAATCAGTATTCTGATATACCTGAACTGAATAGAAGATGCTGTACTGTAGCCATTCTGCCTTAGATTCTGGAACTTGCAAGGGACTGGTTAGGTTGAAAGAGGTTCAAGTTGAAAATCTGCAAAACACAGTGGCTGATTCTCCATAAATAATTTGGCTTCTTATAGAAGCTCCAGCTTTGGCTCTGGCCCTTGAAGGAGCGGGTCCATGATCCAGAGATTCCCATGGACTCCTGGCTCCTATTGGAACAATGTAGAGAGCAGGGCAAGGAAAACATTTGCCCAGCCTTGATTAATGCATTAGGTTTTTGGAGCCTTGGGCTCAGCTACAGCCACTATGCCCTCATCACCATATGCCTGGCTATTGCAAAGCGCTCTACTTTTGGTTGCCTTTGAAGAATACTTTGGTCAGTTCAAACAGACTAGCTGATGAGAGGGAAACTAATCTCTCCTTTGATTGCTATACTACTTCCGGATACAACTCAAAGTGTTAGCACCAAACTACCCATAGGCAGAACAGGTTCTGATTATCTGTGGGCTCATCTGCTCCAAGTAGCATCTGCGTATTCTCCCAGCCCTTGGAATCAGGTGGATGGGAAACCCCTTTGCGATGTTTTTGATATGTAATCTGGATTGCCTTTTTGTAATTATTTTTTGTAATTCCTTCCAGTTTATTTTATTGTACTTGGTTTTTATGTTGTTTTTATTTCAGTGAGCTGCCCAGAGTTGGTTGGAACCACACTGCATCAAAACTGAATAACTAATATTAACAAATGAAAGAAATGTCCTGCATGTTTGAGCTGTGAATATATGCTGCTTATTTTAAGTCCCTGGGAAATTTGCCTTCTCTGTGGCTGCCTCAAACTTTGACTCCAATGTAAAAAAATTGAGGTGGTTATTGACATAGTTAGCAGCTTTTTTTTTTCATTTTTATTCTTCTATGATTTGTAATGCTGTGCTTTATATAATACAGTATATGCAAAGTCCTATGATTGGGATAGCATACAGATCCTATAAATCAGGCCTGTCAAAATGGCGGCCTGCTGACCGGATATGGCCCATGCAGGCCACACCTACCCTGGCTCCACAAAGGCAAAAAACATCCTGATACTTCACGATACAGCTTGTGATGTAATCAGGTTTGACATCCCTGCTATAAATCATATTATATTTATTTTAGCCCAGCCACTATATTTTTGAATGTTACTACCAAAATGGCTTTCAATTTCCTTTGTTATAATGCCAATTCTTTATTTATGTTACAATATTTAGAACATGTCCCAATCCTAAACAAACTCTGAGCAGGAATCAGGGCTTGATGTCATTTTTGTCTCCTCCCCCCCCCCCACTATATAGAACACTTTTTTCTTCAACCTTCAGGAAATTAAACCAATCCAGCCATAAAGTATACAACTCAAGAGATACAAACGAAAATG